>CM071576.1:2864534-2949937 GCA_036426205.1 Ascaphus truei
GGCAGGCAGTGTGATAAAAAGTACCACAATGGGTATATAAAGCATAAGTAGGGAATGCGCCCACTCCTACGCGTTTCGTTGTAAATAAGTTATGCTTTATATACCCATTGTGGTACTTTTTATCACACTGCCTGCCTGGGACCTGCTGCCCTTCTGTGACTTTCTCGCCGGTTAGCGCCATTTAGCGCGACGAACTAAAGACACTAAGACACTACCGGACGCCATCTGATGACGTCAGACGCCATTGCGCACGTGTCAGGAAGTGAAGGAGCTCAACGGAGACCACGGTGATATCGCCAGACTCTAGGAGTGATCTCCATCAGCGAGCTGATCCAGGAGAGTCCCTGCCACTGCTGAGTGATCTCCAACGGCGAGCTGATCCATGTGAACCTCTGCCACTGACGAACAGCTGTCTACAGATGGGTAACATGTCCCAAACATGTCATGCTTTGTGATTTTTTACTAGATGTACGTGCAATACTCACCCCTTTAATTATAAATTGAATTTCTTAATCTACTACACCATGAGGTTTTTCTTTGCGCTGTTCTCTTTTCCTTGTTTTCTGTATTAGCCTGGAGTGCTGAGCTCTACGTTTGAACAGCTGCATCAAACCTCATCCTACAAGGTTGTATTCAAAGTTATTTTGAATCACATCACTATTATTTTATCCATTTATGAGCGCAGTTATCATTTTATTTCACTATATTCCAGAATTTGTTGCTTTTTATTTTACACAAATGAGGTAGAAGATTTGCACTATCCCCAAAACTGCCACTTTTTATCCGACTAAAAATCATTCATAAAAATGGAACATTTCAAAATATTCCTGTATGGGTAAACCCATATATCCGTTGAGATAGACTTGTACAATATATTTGACCAACAACACATTACAATAGGGTGCAGGCCCACTCAAATGGAATTGAAGTCCACCTTTATATGTGTTTTAACACTGAGTGACATGTTCTTGTGTGCTGGTTATAAGAAAAACTACCTGACCTTGTCAGACAGGTCCAATGACAATGTAGGAAGCCCGAGAAGGGCTAATATACACCCCTGCATTCACATCCAGTCATGAAGACAGAGTGCATGTGATTTTAAAAACATTAGACTTATTTCTACTGTCTGTTTTCCTGCACATTCTTTTACAGATTTGAGACCACATTTGAGGAAATTCCATTAAATAGAGCCCAAAGTGGGAGGGCTTTTACTTTAAGAAGTAACTTATGCAGCAAAGCACAAGTTGAATTACCAATCAGTAGCAGATGTTCATATAAAATGCTTTGACATCAGAGCTTCGGTTTGTAGTGGAATCAACATGCCTGAAACCTTAAATAACTCAAACGAATAATGAGAAAAAGATCCTAGAAAGCGAACTGCGGTCTTTGTACATTGTGATGGGTTTAACTTGCTTAGATTTGCAATGTATTTAATACCTAAACAGCATTGGCTGTAATCGAGTCTACTTTGCAGGATCTCCATTACTTTTATGTCCTTGTTAACAGCTTGAGGTCTTCTGCTGCATGACCTCATCATTCATATCTATGGGGATTGCTGTTTCCGAAGCTCCAGATTTTGTATCAAAAATGGAGACTATTTAGTAAATATGGCCCACGGTCTGTTCAGTGTTCAACATATAGGCGCCTTACAACCCATTAATTTCAATAAGATGTTGCACTGCTTAGTAGGTCTGCGCCTATTTCAGTGTTTGCGTGTCACCTATTGAAGTTCCCTATATTTGCAAATGAACCAGTCAATATCCAAACATTACTGGAATACGTTGTTGAAAGCCTTATCTTCATAACCAGGGTGTCTCCGTGCATAACAGCTGCCTGCATACTGTACATTGGGGCCCCATACTTATTTCACCAGTAGTCTGGTTGTTTTTTGTATGAATGTTATTATTGTTTATTTGTAAAGCGCCCACATATTCCACAGCGCTGTATAATGGGGGTGCAGAGTTATGTATATGAAATATTCTGCCGCGCAGTATAATGGGGAGTACAGAGTTATGTATATTACATATTTCGCAGAGTGATACAATGGGGGTGCAGAGTTATGTCTATTACATACAGGTGAGGGTAAACATGCACAAACAGATACACAGAGGTAATGAGGACCCTGCTCGTGCGAGTTTGCAATCAGGAGGGAATGAGTGACAATATTGAAACAAGAAGTTAAAGTGGCTGCTCGTTGTAGGATGGAGTGTAGCCCTGGTTGGCATATGTCCCAAGCTGACAGCTGAATCCATTTAGGTTTGGTGGGTCCGGAAGCACAGCTAGTCCTAGTAGGGTGGGAGGGGAGATGGATGTTAGAAGTATGGCAAATAGGCTTCCTTGAAAAAAATATGAGATTTTTAGGGAGTTTTTAAATGTCTGAAACCTGACGGAGAGTCTGATGGTGCGTGGTAGGAAATCCCACAGAGAGGGGGCAGCACGGGAGAAGTCTTGTAGGTGGGAGTGAGAGGAGGTAATAAGGTATGAGGAGAGGCGGATGTCGTGGGCAGAATGTAGGGGGCGTTTAGGTATGTATTTTGACGTGGGAAACAAGAGAGAGAGATGGGGGAGCACAGGAGGAAGGGTGAAATGGAACAAAATATGGTTCAGGTGTGTTAAACCCTGAAGCAATGACAATGGGGTTTTAAAGTGTGTATTAACTCTTAACACTCACACGGCCTTGTGCAAATGCTGTCGCATCAAGGTATCTTTGGGTCTTCTCCTCTCTGTCTTGTGGAGTTTTTCTTCGCTCTCCGTCTGCGAACTTCTTCTTCTTCTTTGATGTAGTATCACCCTTGGGATAAACGAATGAACAAATGATCAGAATACATTAACAGTCTAAAAATGTCCCAAGGAATGAAAACAGGGCTAAAATACACTGTAAACACTCACACGGGCAAGTATGAGTGCAATCTTTGGGGAGGTTTCTTTAGGCTCCAGCAAACGATTCAGCCTCTCCAATAGAGTTAAAAGGTCTCTACTTAAACCAAAAATAAGTAATGGAAATGGAATGGAAGGTTTATAACAGAGTACTAATACTCACACGGCCAAGTGTGAGCACACACTTGGAATGGTATCTTTGTTGCTCCTCCTGCAGTCTCCAAATCATAGTCCAAAGCAAATTGGGTGATGAAATCTTGCCCCAGAAAGGTAAGTAAAGGTCTTAAACCAGAGGTAAAAGCCAAGGTGTTTATTAAAATAAGTAAAAAAGCAATAAACGAAAAAGTGCTACTAACTCAACAAGTAAGCAGCGCTGTAACAGATAAAAAAGCCAGTCTATAGGGAATATAATGCAGGACTCATGGTTTTGCAGCAAGCTCCCTCCGCGTCCGGATGTAGTGCTGCGCTTCCCTTGTTCCACTCCAGACGGTGGCTGCAAAGGTTCAAAACACAGTGTATTAGTTCACAAACAAACATTGAAATAAAGCCATAGCAATGATGAGCCTTGCAGAATCATAAATCCCTCCATTCATGCTTCAGTATGTTAAGCGGGTATGCTGGACAGATGACCCGACGGCTTCAAACTGCTGTTTCGGCTTCCTTATGGCATCTCTGCTTGTACGCTGTCCAGCAACGCATCTGTTCACTCCGCCCCCTCTAGCTGAGGATGTGAAGTATGCGTCTCGCCCAGACCTGCATTCAAAACCTCTATCGGATGTGCTCTCCGTACGCTTATCAAGCGGACTTCGGATCGACTCTGGTCGGCTTTCTGTTGCCTTCTTCCTTCCAATGCATTTCGCCAATGAAATTGGCTTCTCACGGCAAGATCATGATTTTAAAAATCCAAATCCTCAAAGGAGTGTTTTAAAAAACTCAAGAACGGAAAACATTTTTGCTCAAAATGATGCTTTTTTTTTTTTACACTAACAAAGAGGACTTAATACTGATATGGGGTTTCTTACACACCATTACTTGCTACCAAAATGCACAGATATAGCAAGACTGGCTGTCCTTGGCATCATGGTCAAACCAGCTAAAGTCAGTGGTGCCGGGAACAGTGCGGGATCAAGCTGCAGAGGTCCGTGCTTTTGAATGGAACCCCCCCCCCCCCCCTGCAGCTTTAATCCTTTGGTGCCACAAGCGGGCATGGCACTGAAGACAGCAAGTCTTGCTACATCTTCAGAGAAGGAACCTGATTCCATATCTTAACTGGACTAACCCGTCTATTTCTTCTTAATTACAGACCATCAGAATTGTTTGTAATGTTTCACCCTGCCTCTGTTAATTTTATAATGTAACCCCTTCGCCCCCCACCCTCACACTGCTGATGGATGGATGGCCCTACATGCTCTCCACATTTCTCACTCTCTTCCATCCATGTATTACCCTCCCTGTATATTTTCTATTCCGTCAGCCATTCCTTCTCTACCTCCTCTGCCTTAGATTGTTATTCACTTCTGTGTTAAACTCCTGGAATCTCTGTAACTCGGTATCGCTGCCCTGAGGGAGGGAGGAGAACTCGCAAAATCTTGTCCGAAAATATCAATTGTTAGTCCAAATAAAAAAAAGGTATCGCCTAATACTGAAGTACTTATTTATCGTAACTGTACTAACATGGCTATTTCTATTTCATTTATGTGTTAGCCTAGAAACTCCCAATTACCTGGTTCCGTGTACTGGGCATGAGCTTTGTACATTTTCAATATACACATAGAAAAATGGAGTATGTATGTATTATGTTCCATTCATTTGCTATCTGTTCAGTTTTTAAAAACACGTTAATACAGCATTTTTTCCCCTTTTAGTTTGAGAAGAACAATGATCTTCGTTTGGAGGAATTAAAGCACAGTCTAGAAAAAACAGAGCACAAGAACCAGAGCATCCAGAATTACGTGCAGTTTTTGAAAACATCTTATTCTGCAATGTTTGGCTAAAGCAAATGTTTTTATTTTTGTTTTTTTTAATAAACTAATAAGATGATAAAAATATTTTTATTGGTGAAGTATACTGTATGGTACAGGAATAGAACAATAGGAGTCTTGTGCCATTTCACAAACCTATCACTGTTTCAAAAACCACTGGCAATGAATTATAAAGTATATGTAACCTTTATTTCGGAATGTCTAATGGGTTTTATGGATTACTTGCTGTACACACCTTTCATTTGTAATACATTTCTGGGGGAAGTTCATATGTAAGATGTGGTTTTAATTATAAATGTCATTAGAAATTTTAACATAGGCCATTAAGAAACCTGTTCCTCACTCCATGTACATAACATGTAGTTTTAGAAGGGAATTAAGAAATGAAGGGTAGCAATGTGTCTTGCTCCTGAAGGTAGTTGGACTACTCCTATTAAGAAACGAAGCGTTGCACTCAATCTTGTTTCATACAATCTGGCTTTTTGGTCTTCTCAGAGGATCTTTGACAAAACCAAAGAACTTTGCAGTCGCAGATGCATTTAATCTGAACCCCTTCAGTGTACATCTGCGTTTCCCCAAAGGCAGGTGCCTGATGGGGCTCCCCAAGAGCTGCTCCCCTCTGCACAGGACCAGCTTGCTAAGGGTCAACATTTGCTGGTACTTTGCGGAACGTCAACCCCACCCACTGGAATGTTAATGAGCCAAGAGGCCAAAGAACTTTGTATTTTGTAAATATGTCTGGCTTTAACCCTAACCCTACTTACTATGTATCAATATGTGTTTACTTGACACCAATGTTTCTACCACAATTGTACTGCACCTTAATATTGAACCAAATATTTATAATGAATACAAATATTTGGTCCCATTTAATATCGGTGTTTAGATATTTTTGGATACATGAGCTGTAATAATAGTTTTTAAAGCAGCAGCGGTCCTTTTCTTCCGTGTAGTAAAACAAAAAAGTAGTGGTCGGTAGTATACCTTTTTATTGGACCAGCAAGTCGTTGATCTCTTACAAGTTTAGAACTTCTTAGGGTCCTTTGGAAAAGCAACAAAGAAGTTCTTTTTGAGAGACTGCTCATGTAGTCTACGTTTATGGTGGCTATCTGTAGACCTAGCATGTAATACAAGGGGGCTTTGTCTCTGTAAAAAGGAGAAGATCAAGGTAATAAACAATCAACTGTTATTTATAGGGCGGGTGGTTGGAAAGTAAGCAGTGTTGTGAACATATCATAATATTCAGCTTTGAATTTCAATTTTTTTTAGCTTGGTAGTTGGAACGAATTAGAGATTGTTTTGTATGAGTGACGGCCATTTATCCACAACTTGATGACACACTTGAATTCCCCGGCTCCTGATCTTTCAAACTAACAAATACACAATACAACTTTATTTGAGATTTGTAAATGTATCTTTTTTTGGCATGTTCAAAAGTGATATATGGAAGTGCTGCAGTGATCGTTTAAGGAACATATGCAAGAATCTTGCATCAATTATACAAAGTGAAGATACCAATGATCATTATTGTTACGAACGTTTTCTCCAGCTATACTCAAACAATTGGAAGATAGAGAAATTAAAGACAACCAAATAACTGAACCGCCTATGATTTGCAGACGTTGCTGTTTTTGCCCAAGCTCAGTAGACTTTTTTTTCCCCAACAAAAAGGATGATGCAAATAAGATTTGTTTATGAATCTAAACAAGTCCACAGTGATCACCAGCAACTGGAATAAAAGGAAAGTCAAATAAGTTCAATTGGATGACATCAACCAATACATCTTGCAAGTACCAATATGTGTGAGATATAACAGCACAGTGAGTGTGTGCGCGTGTGCGCGCTCCCAACGGGCCAACGCGATCACAACCACAACGCTCACTTTGTCATGTATTCTATACGCATTTATCCACTACTGCCTTAAATACTTTTCCCAATAATGTTCCAAGCTTTTTATTTTCTCTTATTTTTTTTTACTTTTGGATTTATATTACATTGCCCGGTGCTGTTTTTTGTTGTGGTAAATCAGTCATGCTCTTGGGAATGTTTTGTTTTAGGGCACCCATTACTTCATAATATAATCCATACACATCCCTTAGTAATGAGTATGGGACCTAATGTTTTCTTGCTATAGGTTTTTGTTTTTAAACCGGGTAATCTAATCTCCTCTGTTAATTTTCAAATGATAAATGTTACTGACATTTTTGGTTAATTATTTAATTTTGACACTGGATTATGACATCCAATGGTAATTTAAAAAAAAAATTATATGGCTCTTCAGGGAACTACTCAACATTAATGTGGGTCCACAAAATAGGCCTTGAGAGAAGGCATTAGCATATGGGAGGATCCACCCAAATCTCTAGTGTGCTGTTAGATTCTGAGGCAGTCCCATGTAGGACCAAAGGGAACAGATGGGAGTATCTTACTTATTTTTATTTTTTTCTAACGCTCACCAGTAAACTCGGTACTAGAACCTGTATAGGAACTTAGGGAGGACACCCATCCCAGACCTACAACCGGGACCTACCGAAAGTATACATCGTGTATGTATGTATGTATATCTTTATTTATATAGTGCCAAGAGTGTACTCGGTGCTTCACAAAGAATGCAGTACAGGGAATTATAATACAATAAGCACAGCAAAATCAGACAATAGGAAAGGAAATCCCTGACCTGAAGAGCTTACAATCTAATTGGTATGATTGGAGACTTGCAGAGACAGCAGGTGAGGGAATAAGTGCTGTAGATGGCAGTGCTTGGCCACAATGGATGGTAGGAGTGGGTGTGGGGCAATAGCCATTGGTGCAGGGTATTGGGATGCTTTATTTGTGAGGCGAGTTTTAAGGTTAGTCAGTATTAAATCAGATAGGTTAACACCATTAGCAGGGGAAGAGGTGGCAGGGAGGTGTGGGAGAGAGCAGGTGTGTATATGGGTTCAGGATTAGGAGAGATATCCCCAGCAGCAGGAAGGAGAAGGTAGAGGGTGTGAATAGAGTATTTGTGGGGGTTCTTTTTATTGAGGGGTAAAGAAGATGTTGGGAAAGAGGTGTATAAATAGTGCAGTGTATGGGCACAGTCATAGGTGGAAGGGAGGAGAGATGAAGAAATGTGGATAGGAGGGGAGTGTGGAAGTTGGAGAAAACAGAAATGCTTACAAAGGAGTGAGGAAACAGTAACTGGAAAAATCAATAGGGAGGTCATTGTAGTATAGGAAGAGTACAAATTCTCAGAGCATTTAGATCTCACAGCTCCAAAGTTGTGTGTGGTGTTGTGGTGCAGTGTCCAGATCTTCATGTATTCTTTACCCCCAATTCTATCTCCAATATTAACTCCACAGACACTTTATATGTGACACTTCAGATGGTTACACAGCCTTATGGCACGTATTTGTTAAATGGTAAATTAAGGTTTGGGAGTTGTTCCTATATTCTGCCATTTGTTTTACTCCATGGAAAGTAACCTCTCGCCACACCTTCCCAATTCCTAATTGCTTCTCTGGAAGAAATAACACTAATTATATTTTCATGGGGATGGAAGAAACAAGATGAA
The DNA here is from genome assembly GCA_036426205.1 of Ascaphus truei. Taxonomy (NCBI): domain Eukaryota; kingdom Metazoa; phylum Chordata; class Amphibia; order Anura; family Ascaphidae; genus Ascaphus; species Ascaphus truei. The sequence goes on from CM071576.1 coordinate 2,872,947, forward strand.
CAATAATCCAACTTCTTGTAGTGCTGAAGGAGTAGTTCACTGGTAAGTGCCAGTACCAGCTGAGCTTGGGCAAATTACCACATCTCCCTGTGGGCAGGAACTCGCTGTGCCTGCAAATTTCTACGTACAGTGATGTGTACATTAACAGGGCTATATAAGTTAAATATTATTATAAATATAAATGCAAACTTCAATAATGAAGTGACTATGCTTGCATGACCTTTTTAGTGCCAATTGCCAATAATTCACCCATGACATTTATCACTGCCAATAGCTCTTTGTGTAGGACTTTATCATTAATGTTATACATGGGAGCAGAAACAGGCAGCTGGAACAAATGAGTGACAGTTGGTGCCGGGGTCTTAAGACCTCAGGGGGCACAAATGTTTGGCAGGAAACGCAAGAACCATAAGTGTAGGCCCACTGAAGTCTGTCTTTAGAGAACCATAGTTAAAGGTAAGGAACTTCCTTTAACATGCAACTATCTTAATGTTCTCTGTAGAGAGGCTTTATTAAAGATGTGTTTAATTATAGCAATTTACTGCTCTTAGAGAAATTCTAATTTAAACAGATGGGATATTCTTTAGAACTTTTCAAATGAAAGCACATGTTGAGATGTCAGTACTTCAAAAAAAAAGTTTGTATACAAATATAAATTGGGAACAGCATTATCGTTCTATTGATTTTCTTTTTAATTTATACCAAACGCCTTAAATATAATATCTATAAATACAAACCGTGCTTTTGTTGTATTAATTAAAGTTAAATGTGCATTTTACCGCTTGCCTTCTTTTAATGTGATTATTTTAGAGTAATTATATGGTGGGAATAACTTGTGCACCTTGGCAGGCTGGCTACATCAGTGCAAATGGAATCCAAATAAAATGATTGCAAACCTTTCTTTTTCCCCAGGAGCCAGGAAACTAAGACCGGGGATTCACTAAAGGTAGTTATTTACTAAAGGCATATCGCCAGAAGAGGAAATAAGCTTTTTACTGGTGCAATTTTTTTGCCAAATTGGAATATTTTTGTATTCAGCACCTGCACATGAGAATTTTAATGGGTAAATATTGCAAAATTACTTATTCACTAAAGTCTGATACCTGGTGATATCGAGCTACCTCCAGAAAATACAGCCCGTTTGTATCCCCTCCCCCAGGTGACATTAGGTCTATTGTGACTGTATATTTGGCTATTATATGCTTAGTCAAGTTAATATCAGGCAACCTAGAGTATTGATAAACATTTTATTACACTTTACCAGATTAAGCCTTTAGTAGCACAAGTGGCCGGCGAGGTTTGGCAACCCAACTGCATTTCTTTTTTTTAAACAATAGAAACAGAAAAGATTTCACTGGTTTGTGAGTATAACCACTGGAGATTACACTAATTTATCCTGTTTTGTTTTGATATACTACTCAATGTCCTTTTCTCCCTCTCTCCCTGGCACCTGTCCTCTGGCTCCCCTGGTTTTTGAAATCTAGCTGACTTGGTTGTTCTCACTTATTGACACATCTGTAATTTTTGCACGTGCCTCCTGTATTGGGATTCAAATTTAATCACGTATACTGTATACTCACGTTTTGAGCGTCTGATCCTTTTGTGCAACGTATGAAGAAACCTGAAATGACTTCTGTACCGTTAGGGCCCACTAATAGGAAATCATTGAGCTAATGATTCATAAGAGAGTAACCTGATTCCCTTCTCACCACCCACTCCAAAAATGTGGCAAATAACTTAAAATAAGCACATTAAATTGAAGATCCCACTGGACTGCAAAATAATAACTATTTCAAGTGACAACCCAGTAAATGATGACATGAAGGATGAAGAGGAATAGGTCGGAATGCTAATTCTATGTCTGTCTTGCTAATCATGCCCCCTGACTACACTCCCTCCCCAAGTCTATGGCATCATCAAATGAAGTGTTCGAAACCCTGCACAGGGCCTTGCCAATATTGCTGTTCATAAACACTCCAACTGGAACAGAGAAGTAATAAATGAATCGGTAAGAACCGTGGACTTTTTTAGCCATCACCCCCCAGAGAAGAAACTCTTAGATGAGGCATTGGCAGAAAGGAAAATGGGACCTCCCTTCCCAACCTTATTATTTATTTTATTTCTTTATAAAAATGTTTTACCAGGAAGTAATACATTGAGAGTTACCTCTCATTTTCACGTATGTCCTGGGCATAGAGTTAAGATGACAAATAATATATGGTTACAACTACATAGTTACATAAGTGAACAGGGTATACATTATATACAAGACATTGCATGCACAATAAGAGATAATATATTATAGGCGTATGTAAAACTTACAGACCAGATTAAAATGTGACAGCTTTAGTTTTGAAAGAACTTAGACTGGTGGTGGATGTTAGTCTCCAGTAGATTGTTCCAGTTTTGGGGTGCACGGTAAGAGAAGGAGGAGCGGCCGCATACTTTGTTGAACCTTGGGACCATGAACAGTCTTTTGGAGTCAGATCTCAGATGATAAGTGCTGCATGTGGTAGGGGTGAGGAGCTTGTTCAGATAGCTGGGTAGCTTGCACAGAAAGTATTTGAAGGCAAGACAGGAAAGATGAACTTTGCTCCTAGATTCAAGTGATGACAAATCTAGTTCTTTGAGCATGTCACAGTGATGTGTGCTTTAGTTGCATTGGAGAACAAAACAACATATTGAATTGTAGAGGGTTTCAAGTTTGCTAAGGTGGGTTTTAGGTGCCGAGCTGTATACTATGTCCCCATAGTCGATAATTGACATTAGCATCTGGTGTGCGATACGCTTTCTGACAAGCAGACTTAGGGAGGATTTGTTCCTGTAAAGTACACCTAGTTTGGCATAGGTTTTAGATGTCAGGGTATCAATGTGCATCCCGAATGTTAAATGAGAGTCAAACCATATGCCCAAGTATTTAAAACTAGTAACAGGAGTTAGGGTGGTTTTAGCGTTAGTTCTGAGCTGGAGCTCGGTCATTGGAAGCTTTAGGAATTTAGCCTTAGTCCCAATACCATTGTTACAGTCTTGTCAGTGTTTAAAAACAGTTTGTTTTGGGAAATCCAATTTCAAGTCTCAAAAAGTCAGACTGAAGTATGTGTTCAAGGTCTGAGAGGCTATGGCTGTGTGCATATAAGATTGTGTCATCTGCATACATGTGTATTGAGGCTCCCTTACAAGCTGTAGGAAGATCGTTGATGAACACTGAGAAGAGTAGGGGCCCCAGAACAGAGCCTTGTGGGACACCACAGGTGATATCCAAGGGGTTGGAGTTAGTGCCCGAGATAAACACATGTTGGGATCTACCTGATAGGTAGGAATGAAACCAGTTTAAAGCATGCTTCCCTATTCCAGAGCACTGGAGTTTGTTAAGCAAGATGTGATCAATAGTATTAAAAGCCTTTGCAACATCTAGGAATATTGCACCAGTGAGTTGTCCCTGTTTCATTCCACACTGGATTTCATTGCAAACTTTTAGCACGGTAGTTACTGTGGAGTGTTTGGGGCGAAAGCCAGATTGGAGTTGGCTAGGGAAATTTGTCTTGGTATATTAATCACTTAATTGGGAATGAACACATGTTTCCATGATTTTGGATAGTATTGGGAGAAAAGAGATTGGCCTGTAGTTTGAGACAGTGTTTTTGTCCCCACTTTTGAAGATTGGGACAACTCTGGCAGTTTCCATGTCCTAGGGATATGGCCTGCAGACAGAATAGAGTTGAGTATGGAAGCAATTGGTTTAGCAATGGCTGGGGCACCAAGTCTTAGGAACTTAGATTGCAGTAAGTCAGGTCCACATTAGCTGCTTAGTTTTAGTTTGAGGAGCGCTTGTATAATCTCCTCTTCAGATACTGGGACAAATTGAAAATTGTGAGCAGTGTTGGGAGAGGGTGGGGCTATAGGGGAACTCTCAGAATGAGAACAGAGTTTTAAGAACTCGGGTTTGAAATAATAATAATTTTACAACGGATTAAATTGTTTAACGAACTCGCCAACTTTAAAGGAAAAAATGTGAATAAGAAAACCTGCCCCACGCCTTCTGTCAAAAGCTCTGCTGACCTTCTATTTTGATACATTTGTATCCGTGGCAGCATTGCGCCATAACCCAATGGTGTCTTCCCCTTGACCACATCATGAATGCCAGGCCTGAGAAAAGCACCCTTTTCCAAGCATCTGATATCTGAGTGCACCCTACTGCAGTGAGAGCATTTGGCCTGCCGTTTGTAAAAACATTTGTTGAACAACCAACAAAAGCCCCCTTTCTGGCCCACCAGCCCTCCAGGGTGTAATTGAGCACTGGTGACTGACAAAAAGGGTGAGGCTATCTAAAGTACCACGGTGGAAAGCCAAAGATCTACATCTTTCATAGCCTAAATCAGTGGTATATAGCATTATATCTCAGAAGGTGCGCACATATATGGTGCATAGTCAAAAGGGGAGTTGAGAAGCCTTGGGTAGAAGCTACTCCCACCCTCCCTATCAGATTCTTAATGCCGATACACTGATGAAAACTCTCCCACTCCTCTCATTACAATGGAAAATAGTGATTAGCACTTTAGTCATTAGGCAGCTGAAGGAGCGGGAAGAAGCTATGATCGACACCGGCAACATCTCCCCAACCTCTACGCTGGGGAGAGAGGACAAGTGGGCTGCTGGAGTGGCTATGGGTTAGGGTCTGCAGGTGAAGCAAGCAAGGGCCTTATACGATCTCTGGGATGCCTGTTGCCCACCAATGCCCTTAATTAAACCCGTATGCACAGACGTCTTTTGGGTAAACAGTTAATCATATCAGAACCATGCATGGCCCCCCATAAACCATGCATGGCCCCCATAAACCCTGCATGGCCCCCATAAACCATGCATGGCCCCCATAAACCATGCATGCCTCAAATATGATGTCAAGATGCGTAAATAGGGGTAACACAATAACACTTGCTAGAATGAAATTGGTCTGAATCCACTTATTAAATGTTCTAGGTATTAACCTCTTCCTCTCCTCATTCTTCCAGAGTCTCACATCTTTTTGAGTAGGTAATAAGGACATTAAATCAGAGTAATCCTCCGTCCATGTTTCTTCTGTGATTGAAATTGGGGCTCGTAGAACAAAAAAATGTATCTCTGTAACTTAGCTCACCAGTACCCGGCCCCTCAGCCCCTACCAACGCCCCCCGCCCACTACCACGGGCCCCCCGCCCAGCTACGCCAGGCCCCCCGCCCACACCACGGGCCCCCCGCCCAGCTACCACACACGGGCCCCCCGCCCGCACCTACGGCCCCATCACCCAGCTACCACAGGCCCCCTCTCCCAGCTACCACAGCCCTCGCCCAGCTACCACGGGCCCCCCGCACCAGACCACACCGCCCCCTACCACGCCCCCGCCACTACACGCCCTCACCACACACAGGCCCCCCCTCGCCCAGCTACCAGGCCCCCCCCCGCCCAGCTACCACCATCCCCCCGCCACTAACCACATGCCCCTCGCCCATCTACAAAGGCCCCTCCGCCACTACCACGGGCCCCGCCCGCCACAGCCTACCACATGCCCCCCCTCGCCCATGCTACGGCCGGCCCCCCGCCCAGCTACCACACGGCCCCTCACCCAGCTACCACCACCAGTACCCCTCGCCCAGCTACCACGGCCCCCGCCCCTAGCGTACCACAGCCCCTCTCCAGCTACCACGGGCCCCCGCCCAGCTACACAGGCCCCTCCCCCCCCCCCCTCCCCACTACCACGGCCCCCCATCCACTACCAGGCCCCTCATCCAGCTACCACACGGGCCCCCTCTCCCGCTACCACGGGCCCCCCATCCAGCTACCACGGGCCCCTCATCCAGCTACCACGGGCCCCTCGCCCAGCTACCACGGCCCCCCATCCAGCTACCACGGGCCCACCCATCCAGCTACCACAGCCCCCCCATCCAGCTACCCGAGGCCCTTGCACACTACCCCACGGGCCCCCCATCCAGTCTACCACGAGGCCATTGCACAGCTACCACAGGCCCCTCCCCAGCTACCATGGGTCCCTCCCCACTACCAACAGCCCCTCGCCCACTACCACGGGCCCCCCGCCCAGCTACCACAGGGCCCCTCACCCAGCTACCACAGGCCCCTCGCCCAGCTACCACAGGTCCCTCGCCCAGCTACCACAGGTCCCTCGCCCAGCTACCACGGGTCCCTCGCCCAGCTACCACAGGTCCCTCGCCCAGCTACCACGGGTCCCTCGCGCAGCTACCACAGGCCCATTGCACAGCTACCACGGGCCCCCCCATCCAGCTACCACAGGCCCCTCGCGCAACTACCACGGGTCCCTCGCCCAGCTACCACGGGCCCATTGCACAGCTACCACGGGCCCCCACACTTCACTGAAACAGGAAGGAACGTGGATGGCAGAAGCACTACTAATACTCCCTGGTACCCACGCCCCAGCAACTTGCTTCCCAACCTCCTGATCCTTGGGTTCTGTAATCTTAAGCAAAACCCATTTAGCCGATTCTAATATCATCACATCTATGTAACTATGTATCTGGCCTGACTCGTGGCTGCCCGGACCCTGTCTCCGCGGCATGTCGTGGTGGCACTGTGCCGGCTCCTGGCCATGAGAACACCATGCCCGACATGGCTGACACTTAGGGGCTCTGTATCCGGCGCAGACTGCATTGCAGGGTGGGCCCTATGACACCGCTGGCACGCCGCAGCTCTCCCTGCAGTGTGCTGCCTCAGAAGCCATTACTGCAGGAACCAGTGGCCACCAGAAGGGGGCAGAGCCGAGGTTAGCAGGAAGCTCCAGCGCAAGATAATTTCTCACATCGCTGTCAAACAGTGGGACACATTCAGTACTGTATGGGATTGTATTAATATCCAATGTTTTGGGGTTTATAGGATGATTCCACTATTTGCTGTATGCAAGATAAATATGAGCCTATTCAATAACATTTCCACCACTTCAAATCTCTTAGTATCCTCTTTCTCAATGTACATCTTTATAAATGGGCTGTGTATAGTTTGGGAGAGATTATATATGACACATCATATGTATTTTTACTTGGTTTACATATGGATCCAGAAAGAAAAAAACCCCCATGCCTTTAATCTATGCCCACAAAGACTTGAACAAGGCAAGGTCCTTTGTAATTATCACCAAAGCCACAAAGTGTCTATTCTCAGTAGTAGAAACACATTCTTGCTTTTATCCAGACGTGATAATGCAGTAAGGAGATATTTTTGAGCCACACCCACATCGATTATACAGAATTACAACATACCAAATTTACCATGTATTTTTAACAACATCAATTTTACATATTTAAATACTAGAAGCATTTTTGGCAAGGCAGAAATAACATGTCTATTTAGCATCCTGTTGTTGATTTGGATATTTAAAACAAAAGCCCTAACCGTCTGTCCACAAAAATACTATTGTCTAGTGAGATGTGGCAGAGGAATATATATTTTATGTGTCAGATGGCATTGCAAAAGGTTATAGGTTTAGAGTATCTTCCCAGCACAGCCTGATCATTGTCAGGAGTTTCTTTTATTTTCTTCCTTTTTAAGTGAATAAAATAATGTATTTTTTATGGACTTTTCCACTCTGACAGAAAAGTATTAACTGCGCTCGCCCAGATTTAGAGATGGTCGAATCCACCCAAATCCTTTTACTGGATTTTCTCGCATTTTCCCCCCAAAATCCGTTTCACGGTGTAAAATCTGCAAACAGATTTGGACGATTTTAATTTGCGTGGATACATCAATATTCACCATTGGATACAATCCATGGACGGATCTGTAGAAACCAATCCGCGGAGTCAGCAATCTCTCGGCGGATTCTAAAGAAGCCAGCGGATTACTGAATCCGCGCAGTGTATTGGCAATAATAATCAAAAATCTGGAAAATTAAAATCGCTCTTTTTGAGACTGATGTATCCTAACTTTAGCTGTATTTTAAACCTTCATACTGTACAGTCCGGCAGCAATTTGAGCCATAACATGAATTTCCTGCAGTAATAGTAGCTCTAAAACAAATCCAAGCACTGTCAAGACATTCACTAATTTGATGCTCAAGCGAAGAATGTGTGTTTGATATATTTTACCATAATTGATGACGTTTTCATGACATAAAAAACCTCAGATGTTAATTAAATTGTCGGACTTTTAAACATACCCTCAATGTCTTTTTCTGCCAGGATAAAAAAAAAACCTCCATCCTCTCTGACTAGATTTTTATTCTTATGTTCAATTCTACTTGAATCTTTGGGATATCCTGCTAGAAATCATATGCATACAACATGCTAGCAAATTATATCCATATTTGGAATTGCAACTACCGGCGGCCCTCGGTTACCCAACGGAATCTGTTCTGGAAAGTAGCGTGGGATAGTGAACGTGTTGTAAAGTGAGTCCCATGTTAGTCGGCTGCGGTAAGCGTTGGATAAGGCATGCCGGCGTCGGAAAACATCCCCATAGGATTGTGATGCGTCAGATATGCGTCCGTTGTAAAGTGAAGCAATGGATAACGAGGACCGCCTGTATAATACGGTTCTGTCATGACAGAAATCCTGTATATTTGTCCAGCCTAAACTACGACACAGAGAGACAATTGCAATATTTATATTTGCTTTAACCTTTTGGGTGTCCTAGAGAGGTAGCTACTACATCATGGCACCTGGCTGATCCAGGGCGCGCATGACTTAGCAGTTACGTCATAAAGTTCCTGCGCGTTTTTCCATGAGAGATCGCATTCTGGATGCGATTTATAATGAAGTGAGAACTCCTCGCCTTCATTCTGTCATCAGTGACCAGGGGCGCCAAAACTCCGGGTTTGACCTGGAGACTATGGGTTTCGGTCACATATCTCTGGGCTGCGGCATCTCCCCCTGCAGACATCGGCAACATAGCACGTGATGTCATGTTGTCATAGCAACGCGTGCCATTTTACCTAGCGGAGCCATGCTGACAGAACCTTGCAGGGGTAGATGGAGATGCCGGGATGTCGGGAGATGCCGGCGCAGGTAAGAGAAATAAATATGTAAATAAATGTTATTTTATGAAGTCTCCGGGATAGCCTTCAACAGAAGGTGGCCACCCTGTCAGTGATGGAGCGATCACAATCGGTCACGTGATCGCGAGTGGTGCACACTCAAAGCGTTAATATGTAGCTCACACATATACAAAATACTTCCTAAAACTGATAAATACCAATAAGAAGTAAATACAGTTAGCAAACAATAACAGTTTGTGACCTACAGTGTAAATATTAAACTCCATTTCCATCGATTGATATAATATTATACATTAAAAAGCTTTGGTCAATTATATTCATGTAATTAAAGTTTATTTTATAGTACGTAAAACATGTCTCCGGTTTCCAATCATTCTCTTCCAAACAAAATGATTCACTTGAGGCTATAACTGTATTTATCACGTACACAACACATTGGTTACACCTAACAAAACGACATATATAAACTACATGAAAGAGATTGTCTGGCAACAGCCACAAAGTATAGTAATGAGCTGGGGACGGCCACATTATCCCCCATCTCTTTGTTGTACTTAGTATGTGTTGGGCCTTTGCATCCATATTAAATATTTTTTTTCAATTGTATTCTGTCCAAGTAATATTTACCTCCATCCCATCCCAGGGAATCTGTTCACCAGCGGATGAGCGCCTGTGAGCCATCTGTGAATGGGTTTAATTTTCTTTCTGAACTTGTTACAGTAACGCTCTGTAAGGGAAACACGGATATGTATATAGACACCGGCATTTACGCTGTATCTGCCTCAAATAAGGAATGCAGAATTGCATTTGAAGCAGCAGAACAGGCGCATTGCGTTTTTAAAGTTGTTATTTTTTAATTACAGGTTTGCAGCATGGGGTCCCCCGGCCTGGACGGTGTTCAGTTCAGCTCCAGGCACACCCTGCTTTAAGAGATACTTACCTCCATACCGGTAAGCATCACAACTGGGTTTGTTGGCGTTACTTTGATGCAAGGAAAGTAAGGATTATACTGCGCGTGTGCACATTGTTTTCCTATTGTGTCCCGTTAGCACAAATGTTTTTTTAGTGCGGTATTTTGGTCCAAACAAATCTAATTCCCATATCGCACAAATGTAAATGGTACGTACGAAGACAATGTGTATACGTGTGCCAGAAAAGGAGGTGAAACGGTATACAAACTGCACGCCAAACTGAACCTGGCGTGAATCCTAAAACATCTTTTAACAACTTAAAGCATTTCTTATTCTGCGCCATTTATCCATGATGCATTTTTTTCCAAACATTCCAAACAGTATAAGAACAGACGTACGAAGTCACATAAGCACCTTCATACCTACCGGTGCCGGGCACACTTTATTAAGGTTTCTAATTCTCTTTAGCACTAACATTTTGACCCTCCCCCCCCCGTCCCCCCCAGGGCCCTGTGAGTACATGTAGGGCTCATTGTTCCTCTTGGGAGACTAGCAGCTACAGTATCATTTCAAAAGGATCACATACAGTATATTCAAATTAATCAGTTCCAGAATAAAATGCTGCTGCCACCTGTTACTCATTACATTTGAAACTATAATGATAACAATAATAATAATAATAATAATAATGTATGTACGCCCATGTGATGGAGGATATCCCAAACTATGTCAATCTTTGAGAGATTTTTTCCAGAAATATGTATAATTTTGACGCTGACAGTAGTGACTTTTAATTTGCATTGTACCTGTAACAATAACAAGTGGAAGAGGAACCTGAGAAATATGCTATATTTTTGTGCGCACATATTTCCTAAGTATCTCAGTTTGTCCCCCGATATATTCTGTCTCATCACGTGGACTATAGATGAATCTATTTGGGTATATAAGTACTGTAATTGAGCCTTCTCCTCCCCAATAACAGCCTGCCGGAGGGAGGTACGTACGCTTTCTAGCTGTGTATGGAGATACAGTATCACAGCCTGTGGGTTAACAAGCAAAATGTGAGCTGCCTTGATCTGGCGGTGAAGGTGTTAACTTTTTTGTTAGTGTGTTCTTTAAGCTAAAACTCCTTAAAATTACTACAGACAGGACAAATATCAATCCAATGCTTAATAAAGTAAATCACTGCTGTGTTTGGGCACTTTACCGCCAGGATAACTTGATGTGTTCTGAGGGTAAACAACTGCATATGCTTAATTGCATTAAAGATGTGGTTATCTTACCTCCAGATACCTACATTTGCTGGTGTCATGTTGGTGATGCTTATCTGGTGTTCTGCAACTTCAGAGATGGTTGTAAAATGTAATTAGGACCAGATTCTAACGGTTACCTAAAGCAGGGGTGCACAAACTGGGGGGCGCGGATTTTTTTTGGGGGGGGGGGGGGGGTGGCGGTTGTAGAGGCCCTGCACTCTTCCCCGAGGCATTTAATTTAAATGCCGGGGGTCCGCGTGAGGCGTCTGCAACCTCAACTTACCTGGATTCAGTCGTCTTCTGCACGCGTCGCCATGGCAACGCGGCATCAAATGATGCTGAGCGGTCACATGGCGTCACAGAAAAGGGATGGGGATACACCTGTGGAACCCTATCACAAGTCATTTGAGGTAACCATTAACAAGACTGCTTTTGGTAATGTAATATTGTTCCGTAAATGTTTTCCTAAACTATCTGGTCTTCTATTACTGTATGTTATTTATCTTTTGCATCAGCACTGTCATTATTTTCAGTCTTTTAAAGCTGCAGTTCAGTCAATATCCTGCATGTGTGTTTTTTTTAATAAATCAGTTCTGTAGTAAGAAAAAATACTTTTAGCATTTTCTGTTTTTAAAAAAACAACTTTGAAAGACCAATTTTCTTGTATTCTATTTTAACAACCATTTGCTAAGGCACTGCCCCCTCATGTCCTGTCACAAACCCTGGCACACCCCTCTGTCAGCCCTGCCCTCCCTCTAGCACTTGTCAGTGCAGGATTGCTCATGAATATTCATGAGCTTCCACTGCCAGTCAAGCAGATTATAAACAAATGCCAGCTTTTAATATGTCACCAAATTTCGACCTATCAATACATGGAAAACGAATTGACCTGCAGCTATACAGTTCTTTAGCTAATTAGAGATTGCCCACATGAAACTATTGAAGTAAAAAAATAAATGTAAAAAAAATAAAAAAAAAAGACTGAACTGCAGCTTTAAATCTAACAATTTCCTTAAAATACAGGTCTCCTCTAGGGCAGAGGTATAAAGTACTTCTCTACTCACAAGTTCACAATGCAATTCTTCATTTATTGTAACAGCCAAGAACAGAGGAGAAACAATGTTCCAGGCCACGTATGGAGCTTCCATCATGCACAGGATTCTCCTCGTCTGAAACTGTTTCCCCACACTTTGGAACTATACAAATCTTTTAAATATTATATTTATTAGGTACAGTATTGTCTTTGAGCTTTATCTGAACCTGTTTAAGTTTGAAGAGGCTGTCCTTACTTTCAGACATGTTTTACCAGCTTGTTTTGTTAAACTAGGATTTTTTTTAATTTAAATAATGTGTATTTTTCTTGGACCAAGAATTCCTAAGGTGTAAGCCCTCAAGCGCAACCTACAGTGAATCCTGGTGGTGTGGATGGAATTGGGGTGCTGTGTGAGCATTGTTGGGGCATGTGAGCTCATCTTAATGCCATGCAGGCAGGTGGGAGGGAACTTGGTTGCCAGTTTTGTTGTTAACCACTTTCACACACCCCACATCCATCTGGGTTAGTGTATATGTGACTGTACATTTTTGCACAGTCCAGACATGTGATAAAGGTTTAATAAACAAGGCGAGATGCAAATTTCTGCAAAATCAGCTATTTTTGCATTTAAACACTATTATCATAATTCAAATTTCTATTGAAAAAAAAGCCAGTTTAACTCTCAAAACTCAACCTCCTCCTGCGATCTCATTACATTACATTACCATAAGTTACCAGTAAATGTAATAGTTGAAATCAAAGCCAAAAACAAAAGATATTTTGTGCCATTTATTTCATGCTGCACATTCGTTGCTGCTATGGAAAAGATCCAATTTTGTTCATGTTTTATGTATTTTGTGATGCAATAAGAGCAGAAGCAGAAGTCGGTGCGGCCGTACAGTAACTGCTCAGTTCAAAACGTCATCTGCTACAATAGCCAGAGTTACACTACCAATAATGCTGTGCATGCAACAGGCAAAGATAATTTGGCTCACAAAAAAAATATTAAAAACAGGGCCAGCATGCCTCTAGTTTAATTCTATTTTCCCTGTACTTGTGCAATAAGGACCAGGGAGGGTGCAAGGGTGTTTGGCACCCTAGGCAAACCTCCCAGCCTCTGCTGCCACCCCCAGCATGTGCCGCCCGGTCGCCTAGTGGTTGCACTGGCCCCGAATGAGCCTAGTGACATGTTAAAGGCTCTCTGGGCCACGCGTTTGGGAAGCGTGTTGGAACGTAGCTCACTTATCGATCATTTATTTTAGGTTTTTGGCAATGTGTGTCAGAAAGGTTGAGATCTAATCAAACTGTCCCAGGTTAAGAAGGTCAAGAATAGACTCCTTGCCCTTGGCCACTCCATGTGTTTACTTTAAGGTCATAGACTTCATAACACTTGCTTAGTTTTTGGTGTATTGTGAACATTAACCTTTAGAGTTCTTGTTCTCAGCTGTAAGAATTGACCAATAAGTAACTGTATCCCCTGAGACATTGTAGAGAAGAGGTTTACCCTTTTCCCACTGTTATCGGCTTCATAAAATAACTAATCTATTCCTGTGGTTTAACAATTCCCAATAATGTATGTTTATACTACATTCAAATTAGCCCTTTTATGTAAGTTTCTGCATTATCCTTACAATGGGCTTTTTCAGTATCTACTGCACCAAAATATAAAATCTACCAATACCTTCAATACTTCAAAATGTAAAGGCCTGGTTCTCACTGGCCCATTTATTCTTCACAGCCACACACGCCATATCATTTTGCATTGAGTGCAGAAAAAACATCTTACAACTTGTATTTCCACATTAAGGATTTCAACGTAATCTACCAACTTAGTTATTAATATGACAACACTCAGTACTTTGACAATTGACAAAGCAAAGAGTTGTCATGCATTACAGTAGGTAACAGAGACACTCTTATAATAATGCTGCCAGTTTCTCACTGTTTGGGAATGTCGCCTTTTGGACACAGGAAAGATTTTTGTTTTTAGAGAATCATAAAGGATACTCAATGAACAATGATGTTGACCTTTTGCTATTAACGCCTTTCTAAAACCTGTGTTGTGGTTAACTTAAAGTAAGAATAACAAGGAACCTACAGTACTTATGTATGTATGTATATCTTTATTTATTTAACGCTATTTATGTATATAAAACTTCATGGCAGTAATACATGTGACATAATATAACACATGATGGAAATAAACGCTTCAGACATAAAAGTAACATTAGGAAAAGGAGTCCCTGCTCTGAAGAGCTTACAATCTAAGTGGTAAGTAAGGAGAACATACATAGACAGTAGGAGGGGGTTCTGGTAACTGCGTCTGCAAGGTGCCATGGTCGATGTATGCGGTGTATAGTATCAGCCACGGAGCTACTCCTACAGGTATGCTTAGTTAAGCAGGTGTGTTTTAAGTTGATTCTTAAAGGTGGATAGAGAGGGTGCTAGTCGGATATTGAGGGGAAGGGCATTCCAGAGGTGTGGGGCAGTCAGTGAGAAGGGTTTAAGACGGGAGAGGGCTTTAGATACAAAAGGGGGTAGAAAGAAGACATCCTTGAGAAGAACGCAAGAGTCGGGATGGTGCATAGTGATAAATTAGGGCTGAGATGTAAGGAGGGGCAGAAGAGTGTAAAGCTTTAAACGTGAGGAGGAGAATTTTGTAAGTTATATGGAATTTAATAGGAAGCCAGGGGAGGGATTTCAACGGGAGAGACGCTGAGATAGATTTAAGAAAGAATAAAGTGATTCTAGCAGCAGCGTTTAGGATAGATTGTAGGGGAGATAGGTGACAGGCAGGAAGGCCGGACAGCAGGAGGTTACAGTAGTCGAAACGGGAGAGAACGTATGTGTTCAATACTCCAGATTGTAACAATTCCTTTGATTGGGGTTATTTTTTCTTAGTATTTCAGAATGCGCAAAAACAAATGCATTATGAACCTAATCGTTTTGCTAGTGACAAGTTAAGTGAATATGCGTAAATGTGGTAACAATGCGGCAGTGACTCCAGCGCTGCAGTGATTTGGATTCAATTGTTGATGACGTGAGTTTTGGATTTGCAATAAACGAACTTCAGATTGCTCTATTGAGGCCAAATTCTCTTGGTGGGCAGTATCACAATATGCGCTAGCAGGTTGATGATGGCTTGATTCCGGACTCTCAACATCCGTAACAAAAGACATTCACGGTGAATCGTCAAGTCCTGAGATGTGTCCAGGAGATTGAATATCTGTTTGACTAAAATATCATTCACATTGTTTGCTGTAGCAATGCGTGTTGATTTCATTGTCAGTAACACATTCAATTTTGACATCATAGTCATAATGAATGTAATGTCTGAAATACAATTGCGCATGACTAATTTAACAACATTAAAACGGTATCTATTGAGTGTGAATCTTAACAACATGGAATATTTGTGTTATATCATAAGTAATTCTGTTGATTGGGAAACTCAATAACTACATTTATGTGACTGCAACATCAGATGTGATAACTTTTATTTACTAACTCTGCCGATGTCACTCACATTTGCAACTGTCCTATGGTTATATGAATGTGTAGTTGGGGCATATAAATTGACACATAATATTGTACAAACTTCATGGCCTCACCTTCCATTAATTTTGATGACAGTTGGGATGCAGGCGTTGCCACCTGTTATCCTACAGGAGATGAATGGGCCACTATGTAAATTTCAGAGAAGACAGTTGTTAATATTGTCAAGTATATTAACATAACATTATCTGTAGTCTGAGTACTTAAGACTATATAATGAATTCTACTCTTTGTATATGTGATAGTTTAACTGTGATCAGCAGCAGCTGTATATGCTACATATTATTCTCAAACAATCCAGGGGGAGCATGTAAGGGAAGAAAAGACAAGAGAACACACAATATAAGTGTAGATGTTAGCAAAATTGAGATAAGGCACGTAGTGATTTCTTGGCACGTATGTCCAGCCTACTCACAAGATGTAGACGGATATAAGGCAGTTGGCAAGAAGGGCTGCTACCCGTATGGAATGAATGTAGTCAGGATCCCCCCTCAAAGGCACAGTCAGCGATGTGATGAGTTATGTGTGAGATGAGAAAAAGCTACATAGTGCGATCAGGCTGGTAGATAAATTCTTTATGTAAAAAGTATATAAAATGCTCACTTACAATGTGCAAGTTTAAAACAAGCATATGTCACTTAATAAGTGAAAACGAAGGTTCACCGCACTGCTCACCACCTCCCCTGGGTTCTCCAAGCTTCCTCCGCTCGTGATCTGTGATTAGAGCTTCTTCTCTTGCGCCCGTCGGAACATGTAACGTCACGGCTGATGGGCTGGTGAACTACGGATCGCCTTCAGGATCAAAAAGGTACCACTCAACGCGTTTCGCCCAGTTCAAAAACTGTATCCGACTTCCCCAGAAGTACAGTATGTATGCTGGTATGAATGTACCCTGATCGCACTATGTAGCTTTTTCTCATCTCTCGCATAACTCATCACATCGCTGACTGTGCCTTTGAGGGGGGATCCTGACTACATTCATTCCATACGGGTAGCAGCCCTTCTTACAAACTACCTTTTATCCAACTACATCTTGTGAGTAGGCTGGACATACGAGCCAAGAAATTACTACGTGCCTTATCTCAATTTTCCTTACATCTATACTTATATTGTGTGTTCTCTTGTCTTTTCTTCCCTTACATGCTCCCCCTGGATTGTTTGAGAATTACCTTACATCTTGGAACCCGTGAAACAGGTCCCACCAGAGGGTTTGAGCTGGGTTATTAGATTAATACTTTCATTTTTTGATTGTCACTATTTTTATTTTATTTTGTGTAATTTATATTAGCTCTACACATTCACTACTTTTAATTTCACATTTAAGTTGTTCGCGACTTTATATTCACTTTTTCACTATGCTACATATTACAAATGTTAGAAATTGAGACATATAATAATGTAAAATACAATGTGAATACTACTACATACTATGTGAATGCAGATATGTATGAAGGGGTGTGTAATACCGTTTCTTCTGGGAGTCTACATAAACAGAATGTATTAAGTATTATTTTGTTCACATACACTATAAAATTATGTCATTATAACACAATAAACAATCTGAAACACTAATGATATTGTTATTTTAATTTTTATTAAACAACATTCCAATTGAAAACGGTTACTCCTTCAAAAGTACTGACCTGGGGGAAATGTGTGATCGTACACCCCGATATCCCTATCAACAGATAAGCCTTCAACCATGACGGGTAACAATTTTTCACTCAGGTTCTCCTCCAACGGAGTCAGCCTTAGATTGGGGGCTGGAGGTCCTCTCCAGTCCCTGAAGCATGTAAACCTGCACTTTGCAATTTTGCCTTCAATTTCCGTTTAATATCATCAAATCGCTTTCGGCAGTTATCATGAGTTCCACAGGTGGACACAGACAGTCTAATCTGTTCCCACAAATCCTTTTTGACATGTGAACTGGTCTTGCCTTTAGATATAACAAAATAAAGTTGTTCATGTAAATATCTTATATTCCAAATGTATTTAAAATAAAAAGTGAGAATGCTTCTAACATTTGTTTAACATGTTGTTTGACAAATAATATGTGTGGCACATGAAGATTAAAAAATGTGGATACATACTAAGCAAATAATGAATGAGAATATGTAATATTTACATACAATTATAAAATTTCTCGATTCGTATCCTGGTTGTAAACACTCAATGATAACATGTGTTTATATAAACAATGACATTTATATGTAAATGTCCATTCAATGCGAATTCATAAATGTTAGGTCATAGATGGCTATTACATTTTTTACAGTCATTGCAATTGATTTTAGTACTTACTAAGTTCCCATATAGCCGATCAAAATGCTCCAAAATAGCAGTAACAAGGACTTTATTCTCTTCATCGTTGAATCGTACATTTCGTTTTTTTTTCTATATGCTTCTTACGCCCAGCTGCAACCACTGAGCTCGGCTGCTGCTGACTGGACTCCCCTTCTTCTGGTGCAGTAGACTGAAGAAGCCCACCACCATCAGTCACCCCACCACCACTAGTCACCCCACCATCACAACCCCTGACTACCATTTGCACTCCCACGCCTTCTCACCCGAACACCACTCACCTCAGCACCAGCACTCATCCCCAGCACTCACCCCACCATCACTCCTCTGACTCCCATGCCTCCCGTCCATACCCAGCTCTCACAAATAACAGATAAACAAATTAAACAACACACTCACAAAACACTTTCAAACTCACAATAAAACAAATGTGTTAACAAAACAAAACAACACAAGACAAATCTCTCAAAATACACACCAACTTTAGCAATCCCAAATCTTCCAAACGCCTCGCTCTGTCTGTCTTTCACTCACTCCCAACAACACAGAGAAAGATTACAAATAAATGCAGCATTTAAATAGGCCGCTCGAGAAATTGCTGGTCTCGCGAGATTATCGTCCAATGCCACAATAACATTGTTGAACACACCACACCATTTCCTAGTTCTCAGAGAGACGATCATCACAGATATTTGGGGCTTTCTGCATTCCATGATAGCAGCGCTGTCAAAAAGGGCGAATTAAAAATAGTGGCGATTTTTTCTATTGGACTTTACTGCATGAGACCCCATGGGGCATAAATTCAACAAGCTGAGAACAACGTTTGTAGTTGAGGCCTCCATTAGACTCAGACATATTTCAATGACTTTAAGACTTTGGAAATGTTTAATGAGTCCAATAAACATAATTTTCCTTTGGATGAGTTGTGTTTCTTTTGAAGGTGCAATAAAATCCTTATTTTTATTATCTACTGTGGTTTTCAGAAAAGCGTATGTTGAGATACTCCTAAATTAGTCTTAAAAATAAAACAACAGCATTGCACAATAACATAATATAACATGTTTGATCTTCACTGCCAAACACAGGATGTACATTCCTGATAGTAATTGTGTTGTGGAATGTTGTGATTAGTTTTTTTTTTTTTTAAAGAGCCTATTAATTAAAAACTATAACATATTTAATCTTCACCTCTGTTGCAATAAATACGATAAGCAAAAAGAAGTAACCATGAATTTAAAACAACATGTATTTCCATTTTCCATTATACAATGTTAATTCATTGTAAGTTGTATGATGGTGCTCAAAGTGCTGGGGCTGTATTAAAGGAAGGGAGTATATGCTGGGTAATAACAGTTTTGCTCTTAGTACTGTGCCTTTAAATGGGCATAAGGTACCTTGAAGGTTAGATTGGGTTGCCAAAAGACAGCCCTCTCTTTCCTCATTAGGTAGCCCCAGGTTAGTACTCACTGTAATATTCTTTCTTTCCCAGTCTCCCTTCCAAAGCGTGCAGCCGTATAGGGTGTAGATCCAAAGCAGGGGTGTGCAGCGCACAGCAGTAATGAGGAGGAGCAGGTCTTGCAGTAAAATAGTCCTTTATTAATAATTCATGGTGTGGGACAACAGCAAACCTTCAACGCGTTTCGTTCAAAGGAACTTTATCAATAAAGTTCCTTTTTGAACGAAAACGAGTGGTAATTCCGTGATGTTGGCAAGGTTTTGCTGTTGTCCCACACCATGAATTATTAATAAAGGACTATTTTACTGCAAGACCTGCTCCTCCTCATTACTGCTGTACAATGTTAATTCAACTGGCTTTTGGTATACATTTCTTCTTGGGAAGAATACATTCACAGGGGCATTGTCCTGACAGCCACCCAACATGGAAGTGACAATGGGGATATCATATCCAATAAGCAAAAGCAACCAGAGGCTACAAAGCTAGCAGAATGTTGGGTGGAAAAGATAGGAGTATTATAAGCAGAAAGATGCAGAGACTCTTGAGAACACAAGTCATTAGTGACACAATTAAAGCATTAGCTCCAGTTCTGCCGGCCATAGCAAAAATACAGAAGCCCCAAAGGAGAACGGCTAAATTAGAATCCATTTAGGTCCAACATCATGTATGGCACATGGGGGATATTGATTAACACACACACATTCCCAGTTAGCTCAAACTCCTACACCCACCACATCATGAATATATATTTATGCCAAAATGAGTGCTAAAAGGTGTGGCAAATGTATACAACAAAAGACAGGGGTGCCCAATGCTACATCAAATTGACAAAACATATATGGTAATAAGTACAAAGTTTAAATACTTCAATAATAATAGTAACAACTTGGCGAGTTAAATGGAGGTAGGTGGCACCTCCTCCCAGAGCTCACCCCTCCCCACCTTTTTAACTTGGGAGGTTCTGGCATTTTGCTGAATGGACAAGACTCACTGCAGTTACTTCCCCTCATACAGAGGTAACAGGAAGGGTTCACAGTGTAGTGTAGGACCTGCATTTTTGGTTATACCTTGACGTTTGGTATGCAGGCTTACGACGCTTTGGCCAAAGGGTTTAACTAAATAACCAAGTAATTACTATTATTATTGAAGTATTTAAACTTTATACTTATTACCATATATGTTTTGGCAATTTGATGTAGCATTGGGCAGCCCTGTCTTCTGTTGTACACATGGGGGATATGACTGGTGGGAATCAGAGGGTCCCTGGACCTGAACCACATTAATTTCAGCCCCAGGGACCCCCTGGTTTACAAGATACATACCAGAAAACTTAGCGCCCGTACTTATGGTTATTTAAATCCCCTGCAGGCCAATAGGAAGCACCAACGGATGACATTGTATCTTCCTATTGGCCCTTGTGATTTGGGAGATTTAAACCGCCATTTTGTTTCACCTGGAGGGGAACATACTTGCTCAACCCTCCAGTTTATCAGGAAACAGAGGGGCCACAAACCTGAAAATAGTGCTTTTCTGCTCTGGGGTCCCCTGGTTTCACACCCATGTAAAAAAAAGGGGGAGGGGGGAAATTAGTAGGGGGAACTGCTGCTTTAATTTCAGTAACATACAGAATTGTTCCATAAAAAGTAAAAAAGAAGAAGGGTTCTGGTCATTAAAAAATATTTTAACAATTTGGAAATGTACTTCTGGTTGGTGAGCTGAAATGCACCAAACAAAACCCAATATTACTGGCACGGCAGAAAAGATCACAGCAAACAACGGAACTAATCAAGCACATCGCAAGAAATAACCCCGGAATGTGAGCCAAACTGTCAATGTTTCCCATTAAAGCTTGTACAGTATCTCTTTATACGCGACAGCCACTTACCCGACTTTGGGATACATTCATCTGTAAAGCAGGGAAGCATTGGATACATAATGCACAACGTGTCACTAAACTAACATTATCCCCTTACCACCACTTATTGATGTGGATGGAAAACAGTAATATAAAACTCAAGCATTGCAGGTAACAATCACTTTATAAGGTGCCTGCCACATACTAGGGAAAGGGTGAGAGATAAGAAGAGTGTGTGCTACTCCCGGGCTTTAACTTCACAGGAAACAAGTGAGGTAGTACGTGGTGCAGGAACAAGAGATAGCCATCAAAAAGCCAGATACCACAAATCTGCTCAGAAATCATCGTGATCTCATGACTGAAAAATCACTGGGAATTGTCTAATTCATTACACAGAGAAAGTGAGGCCCGTTCTGCTTTAATGTATTGTGCAGTTACATATTGTCACCGTGCCTGCATGGCTGAAACATTCCACGCTGATGCAATGACATGTACAGTATGTGGACAAACCATCGTAACAGACTAGATCGTGTGGCCAACTCCAGTACTCAAGGGCCACCAACAGGTTTGGTTGTCAGTATATCCCTGCTTCAGCACAGGTGGTGCAGTTTTTGACTGAGCCACTGACAGCCACCGGTGCTGATGCTGGGATATCCTGAAAACGTGACCTGTTGGTGGCCCTTGGGGACTGGAGTTTGGTCACTCCTGGACAAGATGGTGTGACTAAATGTTTTTATCTATAGAGATGGGCAAATTGTTTGCCAACATTATAATTCAACGCAAATATGGCATTTATTCGCAAGTGCAAATATTCAGATTTAATTTAAAAAAACAAAAACAATTATGGGGCCAATGCACTAAGCTCCGATAAATCACTTATCGCCACCCTATTGCCAAAAAAGCCTACTGCTGTTCAGTAAGCCCCGATGTGTCGGCGATAAGAGAGATTTTCGTCAAATGTTTTTGTTGAGAAAAAAAAATCGCCAAACGCGCGGCAATAAACCACTTACCGCCAGGATTTCAAACTCGTGCTATTCTAGTTGTCCTGATTATCTTATTGAGGCTAATCGCGGCTCTACAATAGAGATTTCCTTTCAAAATCGCCTTGCAAGGAAAAGTTTGCAGGAAGGTGGTGAGAAGCTGCTGATAAGCGACGAGATGGGACATAGAAAAGAAATGCATTTTCCTGCATGGGATTGCTGCCGGGAGTCCCCAAAGCTGATATCCATTAATATCAGCACCGGAGACCCCGGAAATGCATTTATAGTCAACTTCATTATCTTAGCGGCTCACCGCTAAGGCAATGAAGGGGTTAAGGAACTACAGCAGCTTTATTGGGGGCAGAGGGGGTGAGTGAAGCGGGTACTTTTCCCTTCATTCACCCCCTCAGCCCCCAATAAACATTACAATATGTACTAACCACAATACACAAAAACCCCTGTGCCCCCACATGAAACCATCATTTATTTTTTTAAACAGAGGATTTAAACCAGAGGCCAGCTGGGGTTCCTGGGTGGTCCCTGCTGGGGTCCGTGGGCCCCCAGGTGGTCCCCGCGGGTGTCTGGGGGCCCAACGGGGTCCCCGTGTGGTCCCCACAGGTGTCTGGTGGTATCCGGTCGTCCCCACGGGTGTCTGGGGGTGTCCGGTCATCCCCACGGGTGTCTGGGGGCCCTCAGATGGTTCCCACGGGTGTCCGGGGTCCTCGGGTAGCCCCCTTGGGTCCCCTCTGTCCTGCGGTACCAATCCTGTTGTAAAAAAATTACGTTAGCATATAGTTCAATAAAAACACCCCCCCCCCCCCCCCCCCACCAAACACATACAGTACAGTAATGGGCAAAATAACTATTATCCAGATATTATGAAAACAAACATTAGCCAGGCAGTAGAAATAAAGTAAATAAAAAACGTTCTACTTACCCCTGCCATAATGAAGGGCGTCCTTGTCAGCAGCATACTGCCGAGCCAATCCTCCGTTGTCAGAAAGAATACAATAAATAATACAATCTAATGGCCCCTAAACCCTTAATCACTGTAGTGGTTAATAACCACTATAGTAAGAAGGGGTTATCTCCCGCCCCTGCTAGCCACCCGGGAGGCCTAACCACCCACCCCGGGACCACTATACCCACCCTGTACCCATTGATTGGCACGGTGGTAGATCATACCCATGTAATATGGGCATGATAAGCCACTATAGCATTCAGTGGTCACCCTAATAAAAAGCATGAAGGCCAAAATTAAACAATAATCAAACATATACACAAGCACATTAACACCACAATTCAATCAATAAAAACACTAGCCAACAAATGAAATAAATAAAAGCACTAACCAATTTTTTTAAATTAATTTTAACCAGTAGCCAATAAATCAATTAATTAATAAATACACTATCCAACACATCAATTAAAAGCAGGATCCAACACAATAAATAATTAATTAAAACCGCTAATCATTCGGATAAAGATTCAAACCACATGGCTATATTACATGGTATTACAGCCAATGGGATTGTCTTCAATCCTATTGGCTGCTGTACCATGTGATAGATTACTTTTCGTTCAAAAGGATGTGATGTCACTTTAAGGGATGATGTCACATCCCTTTGAACTAAGGTAAGCTATCACATGGTACAGCAACCATTGGGATTGAAGACAATCCCATTGGCTCTAATACCATGTGATATGGCCATGTGGTTTGAAGGATGTGACATACCTCCCTTGGAGATGACGTCACATCCTTCTCCAAAAAAAAAGAGGTGGGCACATGATACAGCATCAAATCAGATTGGAGTTGTACCATCTGAACTAAAAATGTGACATCACAGGCCATATTTAAGGCCTTGACGCCTCATTTTACCTTAAGAATCCGACGTGCCAACATCGTGTTGTGGATTTAACACGTGGTTTTTGGATTAACAGATGAAGAAAGAAGATGAAGAAAAGAAAGAAATTCTAGAATTTCGACCAGGCCATCCCCCCTCCCTCCCTGGGTCGGGGTCTGGCCGGACCCAACGTCCAGCGTCAGCCAGCCGGGCCCCACTGGGACACTTGTCCCGGCTCTCCCCCCTGTCAGCGGCCATGTATAAATATACAGAAAAACAGAAGCGTCAATAATGGTCAATAACCAACAATCAGAAAGGCACTATCTCCGCTGTTATTTATCATGTCCTTAGAAACATTATTGGTATGTTTGAACCAGATGAAGGAGTTCAGAGGTATTCAAATTGGCAAATGGGAAACGAAAATCTCACTCTTTGTGGATGATATGCTGCTCTTTGTATCCAGACCAAAAATATCTCTACCTGCAATAGTTAATACAACTAATAGATTTTCTGGATATACGATCAATTTTAATAAATCTGAAGCACTCCCTGTAGTTAAAGGTAACCCAGACATAAAAAATAAAATAGATATAAAATGATATATCTGAGCTTATACCCAAATCAAATATTTGAGGATACATATCCCAAATGATCTCAATTACCTGTATAAATGAAATATCACTCCCATCATAAAGTGAAAAATGAGCTGAACAAATTGGAAAAACTATAGCTCTCATTTTGGGGTCGGGCTAATCTGATCACAGTGATGTAATTCTCCAAATTATTGTACCCTCTACGGATGCTACCAATATCACTCAAAAATAAAGATATAAAAGAACTGCATAGAAGTTTTGTAAGATTTGTATGGAACAGGAAGAAAACGAAAATCATTTTTACTAAATTGCAGCTGAGTCTAAGGGAAGGAGATGTTGCACTATCAAATATACGATACTATAACTGAGCATGCCTTTTAAGATATTCAAGAGACTGGATGGCTAACCGAATCCCTTCACAAACCCTGAAATGGAAAAACAATATATGGACAACTGGAATCCAGCAGCATTAGTCCACGTAGAAAAAAAATGATTCCAAAACACCTAGTGAACTCTCTCTTACTGAAAGCTACAAGAATAGCCTGGAGAACCATCCGGAATAAATGCAAACTTAGCAAATCGGAAGTAGTATTTATGCCCTTGTGTAACCCAGAATTCCTGGCTGAGGACATGGGAAACACTTTCCTACAATGGAAAGAAAAGGGAATAACATCCCTCACACAAATCTTCGACACCGCTCGCAACGGTATACAATCCTTCTAAGAACTACACATAGAATTCCAACTACCCAAAGGGAACCGCTTTGCATACCTTCAAGTCAGAACAGGCACTTGCAGCGGCAAAAAAAACCCAGCTCCTTTTATGCAGCACTCAAATCAGGGAGTGGACCGACAATGTCATTTAAACTTATATTAGGAAATATCCGACAAGCGAAGACGTATATACAACACATAAATTAGAAAAAGAAAGTGTCCTGCTGTCTTTGTACGACCTTCCTACCAACCAATTAGATTGTAAGCTCTTCAGAGCAGGGACTCCTTTTCCTAAACGTTACTTTTGTGTCTGAAGAACTTCTCCCCTTTACGTGTTATTTATATGATTGTCACATGTATTACTGCAGTGAAGCGCTGTGTACATTAATGGCGCTATATAAGTTATGACATAGATACATACTGTAAATACATATACAAACACTCACTTCCCATTACCATTGTCACTGCAGGAAGCCCAGGAGAGGAGAGAAGCTGCTGGGCTCTGCAGCTCCACCTGCTGTCCGGAATGTTAAGTGCACACACACAGCTTTTCTCCTCTGCTGCCTGGACCCAATTTTTTCAAATCTGACCGGCTCGGGGGCAATTACCTCCCTGTCCTCCTGGCCAGTCCATCCCTGGCCCGGGGGCAATTACCTCCCTGTCCTCCTGGCCAGTCCATCCCTGGCTCGGGGGCAATTACCTCCCTGTCCTCCTGGCCAGTCCATTCCTGGCCCGGGGGCAATTACCTCCCTGTCCTCCTGGCCAGCTGCCCATCCGGTGCCCGGGGGCTTGGGATTAACCTACGCTGTACTTCCGGCGCAGTACATCCCTGGCCCGGGGGCAAATCGGCAATATACCTCATGATCCTCTGGCCGTCCTCCATTCCTGGGCCGGGGGGCCAAAGAGGTACCCACCCTGTCCTCTGGCCGAGTTCCATCCCTGGTCCACACGAGGGCAATTACCCCCTCGTCCTCCTTGGCCAGTCCATCCTGGCCCGGGGGGCATATCTTCGTCCCGGGCCATATTGCGCGGATCTATCCTGTCTCCTGGCGCAGTCCGTCCCTAGGCTCCGGGGGCAATTCCTCCTTGTCTCCTTGGACCAGTCATCACCTGGCCCGGGGCAATTACCCTTCCGTCTTCTGGCCAGTCCATCCCTTGCCCGGGGGCAATACTCTCCCTGTCCCTACCTGGCCAGTCCATCCATGGCCCGGGGGCAATTACCTCCTGTACCTCCGGGCCAGTCCACTCCTGGCCCGGGGGCAATACCTCCCTGTCCCCATGGCCAGTCCTCCACTGCCCGGGGGCCAAATACCTCCCTGTCCTCCTGGGCCAGTCCATCCCTGCCTGGGGCAAATCCACCCTGTCCTCCTGGCCAGTCACATCCCTGTCCTGGGGCAAGGCAAATTACTCCCTGTCCTCCTGCCAGTCCACCCCTGGCCGGTGGGCAAATTACCATCACTGTCCTCCTGGCCAGTTCCGTCCCTGTCCTCGGGGGCAAATACCATCCATGTCTCCTGTCATCCTGGCCGTCCGTCCCTAGGCCCTGGGGGCATTACCTCCCGTACTTCCTGTGCCAGTCCACCGTCCCTGGCCGGGGGCAATTCTCCTCCTCGGCGTCACTCCTGGCCGGTCAATTCCGTTCCCCTGGCAGCCTCCTGGCCGGGGAATTAACCTCCTGACATGTCCTGCCTGGCCAGTCCCATCCCTGGCCGGGGCAATACCTCCCTCCGTCCGCCTGGCCAGTCACCATCCCCTGGCCCGGGGGCAATTACCACCGTCCCTGGCTTCCTCCTGTCTGGCGCAATTACTCCCTGGCCGCTCCCTGGGTGTGAAGGGCCAATACCACTGCTCCTTTCCTCCCTGGCCGGAACACCTGTCCTCCACGTCCCTGGCCCGGGGGCCAATTACACCTCCCTGTTACTCCTGGCCGTCCTCCCTGGCCCCGGGGCAATTACCTCCCTGTTCCTCTCTGTGGTCCAGGGCTATTCCATCTGTCCCTGGTGGTGCGCAATTATTGACCGCACGACACTCTGTCTACATGGCAGTACCAACCCGGACCCGGGGGCAATGGCAATGGACCTCACTGTCTCAGGAAAGTATCATAACATGGAACGGGTGTAATTAAACCATCATGGTCATATATGGCCTCTAGTACACTCCATGGCCCGGGGGAAATAACTCAAATGTAATAATAGGAAAGTAAGGAAATGAATGAGGGTAGTTTGATGTTGAAATGGATTTCCAATATGGAGTGGGGAGTGGGGGGAGCGGGGGAGTTGGCGGGGGTGGGAGGATAAGGGTTGGGCTGGGGGGGGGAGCGGGCGGAGGGGCGGGGGGAGCGGGTCGCACCAAGGGGGGGGCGTGGGGAGTGGTGGGGAGCGGGGTGGAGGGGGGGGAGAGGATGGGGTCATGGGGGGGGGGGTGGGGGGAGGATGGTCTCTGGGAAGGGGGGGGGGGAGGTGGGGGAGAATTGAGTGGCGCGGGGGGGTGGGGGGGAAGGATATGGCGGGGAGGGCCGATCGTAGGAGGGGGATGGTGGAGGGGGGGGCGGAGGGGGGGTGGGGGGGGAAGGGGGGGGGCGGGGGGGAGGGGGGGGGGGGTTTTTTTGTGTTTTATTTTTTTTGGATCTGGTTTGATTTGTTGTTTTTTGTTTTGGTTTTGTTTTTTTTGCGTTTTTTTGGGACAGGTATAGATGAATTGGTTTTATCAGATGATGGGTTGTGTAAGAATCTGTGCGGTATCAGATGATTGTGGTGTAAGAATCGTGCTGATCAGATGATGATTTGTGATAAGAATCTTGTGCTGTATCAGATGATTGGGTGTAAGATATCTGTGACTGTCAGATGATTGTGCTTGTAAGAATCTGTGCTGTATTCAGATGATGTGTGTGTAAGAATCTTTGCTGCTGTATCAGATGATTGGTGTATAAGAACTGTGCTGTATCAGATGATTGTTGTGTAAGAATCTGTGCTGTATCAGATGATTGTGTGTTAAGATGTGCCTGTATCAGATGATGGTTTGTACAAGAACTCTGTGCTGTATCAGATGATTGTGTGTAAGAATCTGTTGCTGTATCAGATGATTGTGTTGTAAGAATCTGGGCTGTATCAGATTTGCTTGGGTAAGAATCTGTGCTGTGTATCAGCTGATGTTGTGTGTCTGTAGATCTGTGCTGTTCAGATGATTGTGTGGTAAGAATCCTGTGCTTGTATCAGATTTGAGGTTGTTGTAAGAATCTGTGCTGTATCAGATGATTGTTGTGTAAGAAATCTGTGCTGAATCAGATGAGTTGTGTTTGTAAGAATCTGTGCTGTATCAGATGATTGTGTAGTAAGAATCTGTGCGTATCAGATATTGTGTGTAAGAATGCTGTGCTGATCAGATGATTGTGTGTAAGAATCTTGCTGTATCAGATGATTGTTGTATAAGAATCTGTGCTGTATCAGATGATTGTTGGTTGATGGTATCAGATGATTGTTGTGGTAAGATTTGTGCTGCTATCAGATTGATTGTGTGTAAGGAATCTGTGCTGTATCAGATGATTGTGTGTAAGAATCTGTGCTGTATCAGATGATTGTGTGTAAGGATCTGTGCTGTATAGAGGATGATTGTGTATGTTGATTGTGTTAAGAATTGGTAGATCGTGTGCTGTATCAGATGATTGTGTGTAAGAATCTGTGCTGTATCAGATGATTGGTGTTTAAGAATCTGTGCTGTATCGGAGTTGATTGTGATAAGAATCTTGCTGTATCAGATGATTGTGTGTATAAGAATCTGTGCTGTCAGAGATGTGTGTAAGAATCTGTGATGTATCGGTTGATTCGATTGTTTGTGTTAAGAATCTGTGCTTGTGTATCAGATGATTGTGTGTAAGAATCGTGCTGTATCAGGATGATTGTGTATAAGAATCTGTGCTGTATCAGATGATTGTGTGCTAAGAACTGGTGCTGTATCAGATGATTGTGTTGTAAGAATCGTGCTGTATCAGATGATTGTGTGTTAAGATTGTGCTGTATCAGATGATTGTGTGTAAGAATCTGTGCTGTATCAGATGATTGTGTTGTTGTAAGAATCTGTGCTTGTATCAGATGATTGTTGGTAAGAATCTGTGCTGGTATACGATGATTGTGTGTAAATGAATCTGTGCTTGTTTGTATCAGATGATTGTGTCTTGTTGTAAGAATCTGTGCTGATCAGATGATGGTGTGATAAGAATCTGTGCTGTATCAGATGATTGTGTGTAAGAATCTGTGCTGTATAGGATGATGTGTGTGTAAGAATCTGGCTGTATCAGATGATTGTGTTGTATAAGAATCTGTGCTGTATCAGATGATTGGTGTAAGAATCTGTGCTCGTATGCAGATGATTGTGTTTAAAAATGTGCTGTATCAGATGATGTTGTGTGCTAAAATCTGTGCTGTATCAGATGATGTGTGTATAGATAATCGGTGGCTGTATCAGATGATTGTGTGTAAGAATCTGTGCTGTATAGATGATTTGTTAAAACTGTGCTGTACAGATGATTGTGTGTTAAGAATCTGTGCTTGGATCAGATGAGTGTGTATAAGAATATGTCTGTTGTATCGGATTGTGTGTAAGAATCTATGCTGATCATGATTGTGTGTAAGAATCGTGCTGATAATGAGATGTGTGGTAGAATCTGTGCTGATCAGAGATGTGTGTAAGAATCTGTGCTGAACGTTGGATCTTATAGAGAGACAGAGCATTCTTTGATGGCTACAATGCAGGTGGGATCTGGGTCGTGATGTTGCAACAAGATCGTGATATCAGATGGGAGAACGTTACCCTAGTGTTAGATGTTTTCTAAAACGGTAGCTGTACTCAAATGCGTTGTGTGTAAGAATCGGTGCTGTCTCAGATGATTGTGTTAAGAATCTGTGCTGTATCAGGATGGTTGTGTTGTAAGAATCGTTGCTGTATAGATGATTGTGTGTAAGAATCTGTGCTGTATCAGATGATTGTGGTATAAGAATCGTGTGCTGTATCAGATGATTGTGTGTAAGATCTGTGCTGTATCAGATGATTTGTGCTGTAAGAATCTTGCTGTATCAGATGATTGTGTGTAAGAATCTGTGCTGTATCAGATGATTGTGTGTAAGAATCTGTGCTGTATCAGATGATTGTGTGTTAAGAATCTGTTGCTGATCAGAGATGTGTGTGTAAGCAATGTGCTGTTATCAGATGAGTGTGTGTAGAATCTGTGCTGTATCAGAGGATGTGGTGTAAGAATTGTGCTGTATCAGATCGATGGCTGTAACGAATCTGGGCTGTGATCAGATGATTGTGTGTAAGAATCGTGGCTGGATCAGATGATGTGTGTTAGAATCGTGCTGTATCAGATGATTGTGTGTAAGAATCTGTGCTGTATCAGTTGATTGATGTTGTAAGCAAGAATCTGTGCTGGTATCAGATGATTGTGTTTAATGATCTGTGCTGTATAGATGATGTGTGTGTGTAAGAATCTGTGCTGTATCAGATGATTGTGTGTAAGAATCTGTGCTGTATCAGATGATGTGTGTAAGAGATCTGTGCTGTATCAGATGATTGTGTTGTAAGAATCTGTGCTGTATCAGATGTTGTGTATAGAATCTGTCGTATCATAGTGATTGTGTTGTGTAAGAATATGTGCTTATCAGTGATTGTGTGTAAGAATCTGTGATGTATCAGATGATGTGGTGTAAGCCAATTCCGTGCTTGTTCAGAGATTGTGTGTAAGAATCTGTGCTGTATCAGATGATTGTGTTAAGATCGTGGCTGTATCTGATATTGGAGAATCTGTGCTGTATCAGATGATTGTGTGTAAGAATCTGTGCTGTATACGATGTTGTGTGTAAGAATCTGTTGCGTATCAGATGATTGTGGTAAGAAGTTGTCTGTATCAGATGATTGTGGGTAAGAATCTGTGCTTGTATCAGATGATTTGTTGTAAGCTGTGCTGTATCAGATGATTGTGTGTGTAAGAATGTGCTGTTATCTAGATCATGGATGTTTGTGTGTAAGATTGTGTAGATCTGTGCTGTATAGATGATTCGTGTGTAAGAATCTGTGCTGTATCAGGATGATGTGTGTAAGAATCTGTGCTGTATCGATGATTGTGTAAGAATCTGTGCTGATCAGATGTTGTGTTGTAAGAGAATCGTGCTGTGATCAGATGATTGTGTGTAAGAATCTGTGTCGAGTCAGATGATTGTGTGTAAGAATCTGTGCTGTATCAGATGATTGTGTGTAAGAATCTGTGCGGTGTATCAGTGATTTGTTATAGAATCTGTGCTTGCTGTATCAGATTGATGTGTGTAAGAATCTGTGCTGAGATCAGAGTGATCTGTTCATATGTTATTGTGTGTGAAGAATCTGTGCTGTATCAGATGATTGTTTTGTAAGAAATTGTGCTGGTTATCAGATGATTGTGTGTAAGAATCTGTGTGTGCTGTGATCAGATGATGTTGGTGTAAGAATCTTGTGCTGATCAGATGATTGGTGTTAGAATATGTGCGTATCAGTGATTATGTGTTGTAAGAATCTGTGCTGTTATCAGATGATTGTGTGTAAGAATCTGTGCTGTATCAGATGATTGTCGTGTGTAACGAATCGTGCTGTATCAGATAGATGCTGTCGTGTAAGAATCTGTGCTGTATCAGCTGATTGGTTAAGAATCTGTGCTGTATCAGATGATTGTGTGTAAGAATCTGTGCTGTATCAGATGATTGTGTTGTAAGAATTGTGCTGTATCAGTGATTGTGTGAAGAATCTGTGCGTATCAGATGATTGTGGTAGAATCGTGCTGTATCAGATGATTGTGTGTAAGAATCTGTGCTGTATCAGATGATGTTGTATAAGAATCGTGCTGATCGACTGAGTGTTAGATCAGTGGATCTGATGTGTATAGAATCTAGTGCTGTATGAAGATGATTGTTGTTTTGTAAGAATCTGTGCTGTAGTCAGATGATTGTGTATAAGAATCTGTGCGTTGTATCAGATGATTGTTGATAAAGAATCTGTGCTGTATCAGATGATTGTGTGTAAGAATATTGTGCTGTATCAGGATGATTGTCTATGTGTAAGAATCTGGTGATCATCGATGATTGTGTGTAAGAATCTGTGCTGTATCAGATGATTGTGGTAAGAATCTGTGCTGTATTCGATGATTGTGTGTAAGAATCTTTGCTGTATCATGATGAGGGTGTAAGAATCTGTGCTGATCAGATGATTGTGTTGCTAAGAATCTGTGCTGTACGATGATTGTGTGTAAGAATCTGTGCTGTATCAGATGATTGTGTGTATAAGATCTTGTTGTATCAGATGATTGTGGTAGAATCTGGTGCTGTATCAGATGATTGTGTGTAAGAATTCGTCTGTATCAGAGATTGTGTGTAAGAATCGTGCTGTATCAGATGATTGTGTGTAAGAATCTGTGCTGTATCAGATGATTGTGTTGTAAGAATCTGTGCGTGTATCAATGATGTGTTTTAGAATCTGTGCGGTCAGATGATTGTGTGTAAGAATCTGTGCTGTATCAGATTGATTGTTGTGTGGTTAAGAATCTGTGCTGTATCAGATGATTGTCATTGTGTAAGAATCTGTGCTGTATCAGATGATTGTTTGTAAGAATTGTGGCTGTATCATGATGTGATGGTGGTAAGAATTGGCTGTATCAGATGTATGTGTGTAAGAATCTGTGCTGTAATCAGATGATTGTGTGGTAAGATCTGTTGTGTTATCAGATGATTTGTGTAAGAATCTGTGCTGTATCAGATGATTGTGTTGTAAGAACCATGTGCTGTATACGATGCTGTATTGTGTGTAAGAAATCTGTGCTTTTGTATCAGATGATTGTGTGTAAGAATCTGGTGCTGTATCAGATGATTGTGTGTAAGAAATCTTATGATGATCAGGATGATTGTGGTTGTGTAAGAATCTATTGCTGTATCAGATGATTGTGTGTAAGAATCTGTGCTTGTATCAGATGATTGTGGTGTAGAAATCTGTGCTGTGTATCAAGACTGGATGTGTGTTAGAATCGTGCTGTATCAGATGATGTGTGTTGTTAGAGATGTGTTGTAAGCATCTGATCTGTGCTGTATCAGATGATGGTGTGTGTAAAATCGGTTGTGCTGTATCAGATGATTTGTGTGTAAGAATCGGTGCGCTGTATCGATGATTGTGTGTAAGATAATCTGTTGCTGTATCAGATGATGATTGTGTTGGTAAGAATCTGTGCTGTATCAGATTGAGTGTGTAAGAATCTGTGCTGTATCGAGATTGGTGTGGTAAGAATCTGTGCTATTCAGATGATTGTGTTTGTAAGAATCTGTGCTGTATCAGATGATTGTGGTAAGAATCTTGTGCTGTATCAGTGAGTTGGTGTAGAATCTGGCTGTATCAGATGTGTGGGTAAGAATCTGTGCTGCTATCAGATGATGTGTGGTAAGAATCTGTGCGTATCAGATGTTGTGTGTAAGAATCTGTGGTGTATCGATGATTGTGTTGTAAGAATCTGTGCTGTACAGAGATTGATTGTGTGTAAGATCTGATTGTGCGATCAGATGATTGTGTGTAAGAATCTGCTGTATCAGATGGATTGGTGTAAGAATCTGTGCTGTATCAGATGATTGTGTGTAAGAATCTGTGCGTATCAGATGATTGTGTGTAAGAAATCGTGCTGTATCAGATGATTGTGATGTGTGTAAGAATCTGTGCTGTTATCAGATGATTGTGTGTAAGAATGTGCTGTATCAGATGAATGTGTGTGTAAGAATCTGTGCTGTATCAGATGATTGTGTGTAAGAATCTGTTGCTGTATTCAGATGATTGTGTTGTAAGAATCTGTGCTGTATCAGAGATTGTGGTGCAAGAATCTGTGGGGTTATAAGATGTTGGGTGTAAGAATCTGTGCTGTATCAGATGATTGTGTGTAAGAATCTGTGCTGTATAGATGTGATTGTGTTGTAAGAATCTGTGCTGTATCAGATGATTGTGTGTAAGAATCTGTGCTGTATCAGATGATGTGGTGTAAGAATCTGTGCTGTATCAAGATGATGTGGTAAGAATCTGTGCTGTATCAGATGATTTTGTGTAAGAATCTGTGCTGATCAGATGATTGTGTGTAAGAATCTGTGCTGTATCAGATGATGTTGTGTAAGAATCTGTGCTGTATCAGATGAATTGTGTTGTGTAAGAATCTGTGCTGTATCAGATGATTGGTGTAAGAATTGTGCTTATCAGATGATGTGGTAAGAATCTGTGCTGTATCAGATGATTGTGTGTAAGAATCTGTGCTGTATCAGATGATTGTGTGTAAGAATCTGTGCTGTATCAGATGATTGGTGTAGAATTGTGCTGTATCAGATGATTGTGTGTATAAGAATCTGTGCCTGTAATCAGATGATTTGTGTAAGAATCTGTCTGTATCAGATGATTGGTTGTAAGAATCTTCTGTGCTGTACGTCAGATGATGTGGGGTTGTAAGAATCTGTGCTGTAATCAGATGATTGGTGTGTGAGAATCTGTGCTATCTAGTCAGATGATTGTGGTAAGAAATCTTGTGCTATCAGATGATGTGTGTTGTGTAGTAAGAATCTGTGCTGTATCAGATGATTGTTTGTAAGAATCTGTGCTGTATCAGGATGATTGTGTTGTAAGGAATCTGTGCTGTATCGCAGTATGATGTGTTGTGTAAGATATCTTGGCTGTATCAGATGATTGTGTTTGTGTAAGCATCTGTTGCTGTGCTGTATCAGATGATTGTGTGTAAGAATCTGTGCTGTATCAGATGATTGTGTGTAAGAATCTATGCTGTATCAGATGATTGTGTGTAAGAATCTGTGCTGTATCAGATGATTGTGTGTAAGAATCTGTGCTGTATCAGATGATTGTGTGTAGGAATCTGTGCTGTATCAGATGATTGTGTGTAAGAATCTGTGCTGTATCAGATTTTATCCCAAGTTGATTAATGCATCAATTTTCTTTTTTTAAATATTAAAATAGGATCACTGTGTAGTTGAGTTAAGGCACCTTACTTCCAGGCTTGTATATACTGCTACTTTGATTAAGTACGGCCCTGACACGGATACTGTGGTTTTGTACTACTAATTAACATGTTGGAATCACTCTACTACTGTGCTACAAGTCTTCAACTGCACGACAGTACATAGTAGCTAACTGTTGCGATTCAAGTTTTACCTAATAAGGGTGTACATTATAGGGTGTACATTATAGGGTGTACATTATAGGGTGAACTGTACATTATAGGGTGTACATTATAGGGTGAACTGTACATTATAGGGTGTACATTATAGGGTGTACTTTACATTATAGGGTGTACATTATAGGGTGTACTTTACATTATAGGGTGTACATGATAGGGTGTGGAGTACATTATAGGGTGTATATTATAGGGTGTGCATTATAGGGTGTACATTATAAAAGTGTCTCTGATAATTGGTAACATTTTGTGCATATGAAGGAACCAAGCTATGATGACATTAATATTTGCTCTCTGGTCAAAGAGATACCTCTGTATGTTCTGTAAACAATTTTCTATTCATATACATTGTATTTAACCGATTTTCACCATTATACGCTGCTATGCCTATACTCAAACAACTCCTTTAGCTGAGCTCCATGAATAGCTGTTTTGAGTTTTTAATTATTTGAATTATACTATTTTACTCTTTGCTATCTGTGACGGCTGCACACAAAATATCTCTTTCGAAGAGAGTTGCCCAGCCACCAGAGAAAGTGATGCTGTAAAACTGTATTTGGTACGGCACTGGTTACTTCCTCAGGTTTGCCCTGTAATCGCCCTACCTGCCCTGTGCCCCCCAGGCAGGTAATGTATCCCTATGCCAGTAATAAGTTCCCTGTGCCTCGGGGCGGCTAGGCACTAAGGCTTCTTCTCTTTGTATAAAAGTGAACTCAGTCGCATGAGACAAACACATTTTGGAACCACTTGTATCTCAGACCCTGTTATTCCCACAGACTTGCCCTTTGCTGTCCACACTCTATCAGTGTGCCCCTCTGAAGGCCCCAGAGTACCAGGCCTGAATTATGTTCTAAGGATATAGTGTGTGACAGAGCACTGCCAAACTTGGTGCCCTGTTATATATCCTGTTAACAGCTTAAAATTGTTCTATATATTGCCTGTATATGATTGTGTGTTTATTGTAGGCTGTAGTTTCTAGGTGATCTAGCCTGATAACATGAATACCTACAAAACAAAGCGAAAAAGAAGCACCAGCTCCATAGCATAATACTGTATGCAATATTTATTAAAGAGAAGAGAGTCGTCAGCAGGACTTGCACTCACATAATAGGTAAAAGTAACATTCAGTTGAGAGAAAGCTGTAAGCAGACGCATCAGCTGGGGAGCGGACCTGAAGGTACTACACAGACGCTGGTTGACAAGTGTGTCTTATCATTCTGAGCTCAAATGTTTTCCGTTCTTGGTGCGTTTAAACATTCCATTGAGGATTTTGATTTTAAATCATTTATGGAATGATCTGGTTGTGAGAAATGATGTCCCACAGGTGAGCAGTATCTTCCTTCTTTGTGGTGGAGTATAGAGTGTCTGTGCATATTCATTCTGCCTTGTAGTTTTTGGCAGGTTTCCCCAATGTAGCATCCTTGGTCACATTTGTTGCATTGAATCATGTCTAATACCATATATTTTTCATACTGCAGAAATGTAAATTCTGCCTTTGAACATGCAAATGAGTGCACTGATTAGGGAGTTATTATTGGTTCCTCCCTGTTCAGCGTTATCCCGAAGCCTTCGCAGGATGCGTTAGGCAAACCTGGGGTAATACAGTACAAAATAGTTTACCGACTGCAGAGAACACATACCAGGCACAAATACCATTGCTTGCAACTTTTAAATATGTTCCTACTAATGTACTACAGTATGTATCTTCTCACCGGTTCCTGGTTAGGAACCTTATTAGGTTTAATTTCCTATAACTTCAGTCACTCAGAGTTTGCGTACCCAAAGACAGATCTAAGTGAGAAGCTGCTGTGCTCTCTTGGGGTACGGTAGGTTCCTTCTTGCTAACCTGCTTCCCCAGTGAATAGACGCATTCAGTGCATTTAGTATCAGATTTGGCATTTAGGACTTGAGAGGAAGTGTCTATTAAACTAGAATTTAATTTTCTTTTAAACTGTTGACTTTTCAACGTGTCAGTCACCTCGTGTGTGCTTTTGCCAGCGATACCAGTTATTCAGCAAGGTCAGTAGCTGAACGTATTTTGAAGCATACCTTTGGAGATTATATAAATAAGGGTAATCGGGACGGCCAGAGAATACTTTGGGCCCAGGACACATTGAAAGAATGGCCCGTTACGACATACTCACTTTCGCTCTACGTTGCCCGTCATATCTCTGCCCTCCCCCTCGTGTCTTTCTCTCACTTTTCCCCCTAGTGTTTTCTTCAATGTCTTTTTCTTCTTCCCCTGAAGTGTTTCTTAATCTCTTACTCAAGTTTCTCTATTTTCTCCCTCCCTCCATAACTCTCTCTCTTATTTTCACCTTTGTGTATTTCTCTTTAGCCTTTATGTTTCCTTATTCCCCAGCATGTCTCTCTCGCTCTCCTCTCCCCCCCCCCCTCTCTCTCTCTCCCCCCCCCCCCCCCCCTCTCCCCCCCCCCCCCCCCCCCCCCCCCCCCACCCGCCTCTCTCTCCCCCTCAGCATTTCTCTCACCTCTCCCCCTGCATGTCTCTCTCCTCTCCCCCCAAGCATGTCTATCTCTCTCCTCTCTCCCTCAGCATGTCTTTCTCTCTCCTCTCTCCCCCCCCACATTTCTATCTCCTCTCCCCTCCAGCATGCCTTTCTATCTCCTCTCCCGCATGTCTCTCTTTCCTCTCCCCCCAGCATATCTTTCTCTCTCCTCTCCCACATGTCTCTCTCTCCAATCCCCTCCAGCATGTATTTCTCTCCTCTCCCCCCAGCATGTCTTTCTCTCTCCTCTTCCTCCCCGCATGTCAGTGTGTCTTTCTCTCCTCTCTCCCCTCCCCCCAGCATGTCAGTGTGTCTTTCTCTCCTCTCTCCCCTCCCCCCAGCATGTCAGCGTGTCTTTCTCTCTCCCTGCCAGTATGTGTATCTATTTCCTTCCATCTTACCTTTTCCCGCCGCTTGCTTCATCCCCACGCTGCGTATCTCGAGGCCCCGTCCGCTGACTGTGGCTCAGCAGAGAGAAAGGGATTTCCCCCTCTGTCTGCTTCCTCCATCTCAAGGGAATTGATGTGCCAACAGGGGATATTATCCCTAAACCCGGGACAACAGTACCGGCTGCACTCCCCCCCCCCCCCCCCCCCCCCCCGCTTCCCCCCCCCCCGCTTGTCCCCCCCCCCCCCCCCCCTCCCCCCCCCCCCCCTCCGTTGGCTGCCGTGAGTGCAATGGAACTTCTAAGACTTCAGACCTGATTTATAAATTGTTGATTTAGGACAAATAGTTTTAAGTTGAATTGATTTAAAAATATCTATATTTTAGTGGGTTAATCATTGTATTTTTGTGAAATGTATAATTAAACATAAGGAGTTACATGAAATACAATAGATAAACACTTACTTTGTGCTGTGGAAGCAACCATCATTGAAGAAATGTGCCGTGGTAGGAGTTTGTAAGCGAACAAATGTAGCTGTTAGACAGTAGTTGTTTTTAAAGTACATAATAAATTGATTTGAAAAGTACAACAGACAGATCAGACTTGCTCTAACAGAGCTAAAGGCTGCTGAAACAGTCTCTGCTGCCAACGCCCAGATCAAAGCCCAAGAAGGTGAGACCATGCTGTGTGTGTTTCTAGGAAAGGTTATTGGTCTGTATTGCAGAATTATTCATTATTATGATTTATTATTGTAGTCATATGTCTTCAGGCCTAAAGGCTGCCAGGGCTCCAAGCAAGAGGGAGAGATGGATGGGGCTGCTTCTAGGCCTATGACAACGTTAACCAAACGAAGCATTGAATATCTGTGGCGTGTGAACAACCTATGCCAGATAAAACAAAAATAAATATTGCTGGAGTTGTGCAAAAAAGATTTCAGAGAATGAATCTTCAATAAAGTTTAAGGAAATATATGTATAGTATAAATCTATAAAGGAGAATCGTCACGGAGACCAGGTAACTTGCACAGGGATCACAGCACAAGGCAGAGTAAACAAACAAGGGTTTATTATGGCAAAACTCAACAAGGAGCATCTCTAGGATAAACACAATTAAAAACACACAGCAAACAGTGTTAAATACTTAAAATAGCCAGATTCGGCAATTACAGGGTAACTCGGGGCTCCTGACTCCCTAGGTGCTGGGCGCCACATAATCCAGATTAGCCAGATCATCTGCCACAAATCAACCCTCAACCGCATGTACAAAGTCCTTCAATCACCACTGACTGGTATTTTCCAGCAGCCTCTGATCACTGACACTACCCACGAGCCACTGTGGAACGCTGCCATGGCCAAGCACTTGTAGATTTCCCCTTCCATTCGAATTCATGGAAGAACGGTGCTCAGCCAATCAGAGCACAACGGGAGGGATGAATAGGCCAATCACAGGCAAGGGGTTGCAGCAACAGGTCTGGCTGCTAGTCAAGCGTGATGTCAGGGCAGGTGGAAGATACAAAACAGACCAATCAGAGAAGCGCTTACGGTGGAAAAGGAAACAACTCCGCTTTTGATTTAGTTTTTCAGAGAGACCAAAAGATCAAGAAAAAAGACCTTTGGTGTTTAATAGAATTTTGTTTCAAGGACAATTGTATCATGAGAGTGCCAAGAATATTATAAGAAGCCAAAGAGGTTTATTCTCAGATGTCTTTCTTGGGTTGAAACCTTCAGACACGTTCGTTCAGACCAGTTTCTCAAGTGGTTCAATATGCTTATAAAAAAGAGAACGTTAAAAAAGAAGACAATACAATCACAAATCAATGTTTTACAACTAGGAGATTGTATGGCAATGCCTATCTGCATGTACCCATCTGTGTCAAGCATCAAAAGTTCCTTGGATTTTGCGTAAACCTTTGCAATCAATGGGAGGATTTCAAGTTCCAAGCTCTGCCCTTCGGTCTCACTTCTGCTCCCAGAGCATTCATGGTAACTAAGGTTGGTTACGGTGGTTATAGTGGCCTCCTTAAGACAGGAAGGCATAACAGTCATGCCATGGCTAGATGACTGGTGGGTTAAACCCTCTTCTTTAGCCATCTATAGAGAGTAATTTATGTATCAAAACTGGACGAATGGATCATACATTTTCAAAAGAGCTGTTTAAAACCAAAACAGTGGGTTCAGTTTCAAGTATTTATCCTAGATTCACTGCAAGATAAGATTTTCTTATCAGATGAAAGGATAGTAAATCTTGCCGGCTCAATGTCAAATTTAAGAAGCACCACTTCAGTTTCCCTCAGAAAATACATTCACATCCCTGGGCCAGATTCCACATGAGAGAGTTCCAGGAAGGATTTCTGATGAACAGAAGAAACCAGGCTTGCTTTGTGTTGGGTGCAGAACCCTGGCAACCTCATTGTTTCCATCTTGGTTCCAGCATGGCACAAAGCAGCCGGTCAGAATTCTGGAACCTGTCTTCCAATGGGATAGAGATGAAAGCAGTATGGCTGGCGATCCTGGCTTTTCAACATCCTAAATGGAGTGGTTTGCAGAATCCAGTCAGAAAACACTATGGTTAGTAGCTTCATATAAACAAACAGAGAGACACAAGACGCCAAACTCTAATGCGCCACGCTATAAAACGTCTCAAGTGGGCCGAAAAGAACATGAGATATATTTCAGCAATTCACATTCCAAGAGATTTACATAATCAGGCAAATTTTCTCAGCAGGTACAAGATTTTTCAAGCGGAATGAGAATTAAAACCTCTAATTTTCCAAGCAATAGTAAAGAGATGGGACCAGCCCAGCATAGACCTGATGGCCACCGAAATAATCGGAAAATAGAAGTTTTTTGCTTGAGTTTCCGAGAGGATCAACCATTTCATCTCGATGTGATGACGCTGCTGTGGAACTTCTCTACTTCAACCCGAATTTTTCATTGATTCCAATGGTATTAAAAAAGTTGATGAAAAGCAACGGCGTCTTGATTGAAATAATTCCTTTTGGCCCAAGAAGAGCCTGGTTCTCTGAAGCTTGGCAAATGTCCATGCGGGCTACCTGGCACTTGCCAACCATTCCGAATCTCGTGTCCCAGGGACAAGGGATGCCAACAGGGGAGTAAAGCTTGGACAAGTGTCCCGGGCCCAGTGGTTGCAGGGGACACGGCTGGCACTGGAAGTTGGGCCCAGCCAGAGGTCAGGCCCAAGTTCTGCGTCCGGCTGTCGGGCCTGTGGTCGCACAGCAACAAGAATAGGCATAGAAAAAAACCCACACCCACAAGAAAAAGAAACATGTAAAAAATGAAATCATAATTTGGAGGGGACGGGAAAGATATACTGAAGGGGGAAATTTCCCCTGACCATGGCTCAACTAATGCATGCTGATGAATATCTGTCCCGTATACTGCGGTGGTTTTAATCCAATCAGCCCTATACTATGATCTACTCTCACAGCAGCGCTGAATCCCAGTCTAACCCTGCACCTCCCTCCTCCGCTATGTTACCTCTCACTACAGAACCTGGGCACTCACAATGTTTCCTTCCTAATGCTATGGGAATTTTATTTAGTTTTTTTTTGCCAGTAATTGCACGTAATCACAGATAACATAAATGCATTTATTTAACCCTTTAGGCACTTTCACATATCTCCCATGTTCCCTTGTTGTTTGGTCCCAGCCTTCTCTTGAAATAGTGAAAATGCCCAGAACCGCCGGTGTCCGATGCCGTGTGCGATGCCGTGTGCGATGCCGTGTCCGATGCCGTGTCCGATGCCGTGTCCTTGACCACCTGACAAAGCGTTACGGCGTGAAACACGTCGGTGGTTCTGTTACCTCTGTTTTTTTACCATGACTAATTAAATTAATTTCACTGAAGTTCACCTCTCTATTCATTTGTTTGTGCGTCGGTTTGTCTTCTCGCTCCTGTACGTGGCGGAATTGCACACGCAGGATCTCCGTATGACGCACAGAGTGGACGGCCAAGCTCATGAGTACGTGTGTGTGCTGTATTGTGGATACTCCACTGTTGAACTGTTCTGTTGAGCTGCTGTATATACACATGGTATGGAAGTTATTAGCTATCTTCAATTTGAATGTTCCACGCAGGCGTTATCTTCTCTGCACAAGCCCCAGTTTTACCTGTTGTCATTTACATAAGGGAACTCTTGAATTGGAAACTATATTCTCAGCATTGTCTTCATGAACAATTTGTGCATGTCCCTTATTCCTCTGAGCACCGTAATCCACCCAGGACTGTCCCTATAATCAACCTCTTATTCTGGCACTCACAGATCGGTGGTTGATTGAATATTTTTCTAAATGATAGTATGTCTTTATATGGCATACAGGGTAAAATAAACATCTGGTATTCTGTGCAGAGCAGCCGCAACAGACAATTATAAAATCCTTACAAAAATATCTGCCAAATAACCTACTAGAAGCTTTTAAGCACAATCACCTTTTTTAGAATGAAAAGACTACTTTATAAAACAGTCTGTTTTTATAGTCTTTGGTTTCCTGTAAAGTGCTTTTTTTGCTTCACTTTTTTTCTTTTTGGGACCCAAAAAAATCTACTTGCTAATAACATAGAAATAGAAGCAGAACAGTTCACACAGATACTTATGTAAGAAAAAGCAGTGGTTTCTTTTACACATTACCAATGCAAAGAAATATTTTCTTAAGACATTTTTCCTCCAGAGCCATTGCTATGATTTGATATACCATGGTTGTTTATTCTCTACGAGAGGAGAAGTGGTCGACTAGAGTATACAATAAAACTCCTGTAAGGAAGTTACAAGTGACACGAAATTCATCCACACAGTGACAGGCCACTAGAGCCAGAATTTGGATACCACGGACACTAAAATATAAAACCCACATGTGATATTCTGAATGAACGAAAGATCATTTTAGGTGATTTAGGGGCCTATGCTATAAGCGGCGATATGCCACTTATCGCGCACATATCGGCAAAAATGCCTACTGCTATTCAGTAAGCCTTGATAAGAGGGTGATAAAGGCATGAGTTGCCGAAAATTTCAGCCGTCATAAAAAAAAGTCGCAGAGTGACCGGCGATAAGCCAC
The DNA here is from genome assembly GCA_036426205.1 of Ascaphus truei. Taxonomy (NCBI): domain Eukaryota; kingdom Metazoa; phylum Chordata; class Amphibia; order Anura; family Ascaphidae; genus Ascaphus; species Ascaphus truei. The sequence continues at coordinate 2,916,626 of CM071576.1, forward strand.
TTATCGGCAGGTTCTGAAACTCGTGCAGGTCTAGAAGCCGCGATTAGGTTATCGAGGCTAATCGTGGCTCTAGAATGGCGAATTTCTCCCAAAATCCTCACGCCAAGAGAAGTTGGCATGAGGCTGGTGAGAAGCTGCTGAGAGGCAGCGATACAGGACTTTTTTTCTACATCGGATTGATACCGGGTGTCAGGAGTTGATATCCATTAATATCAGCCCTGGAGACCCCCGGCACGAATCCCATGCAATAAAAATGCATTTACAGTCAACTTCATTACCTTAGTGGCTAACCGCTAAGGCAATGAAGGGGTTAACCCCTCCTGCTACATACCAAGGGCCAAATTCTCCTTCACCCACCCATGCTACCAACAATAAACACTAATACCCACCTCCACTACCCCCACATGATTGATACCAGAGGACGTGGGGTTCCTCAGGTGGTCACCGCAGGTGTCTGTGGGCCCTCGGGTGGTCCGCGTGGGTGTCTGGGGTCCTCAGGTGGTCCCCGCGGGTGTGGACCCTCAGGTGGTCCCAGTGGGTGTTCGGGGGTTCTCAGGTGGTCCCTGCGGGTGTCTGGGGGCCCTCGGGTGGTCCCTGCGTGTCCTCGCAGGCCTGCGGTACCAATCTGTGGCCAAATTTTTTTTGCAATATATTTAAATAAATACACCTCCCCCTCCCCCCCAACACATACAGTACTGTAATGGGCAAAATAACTATTATCCAGATATGGATAATAGTTCATTTGCCCATTATAAAATCAAATATTAGCCAGCATAAATAAAGTAAATAAACCTTTCTACTTACCCCTGCCATCATGAAGGGCGTCCTCGTCAGTATACTGCAGGTCCATGTCCGATGCCAGCAAGAACACATGAAAAATTACAATCTAATGGCCCCTAACCACCTTAGTGGTTAATAACCGCTATAGTAATTAAGGGGTTATACCTACCAGGGAGGCCTAAACAACCACCCCAAGACCACTATACCCACCCTCTACCCATTGATTGGCATAGTGGTACATCATACCCATATAATATTGGCATGATAAGCCACTATAGCAGTCAATGTTCACCCTAATAAAACTGCATAAAGGCCAAAAATACACAATAATAAAAGATATACACAAGCACCTAAACACCCCAATTAAATAAATAAAAGCACTAGCCAACCACTCCATTAAATAAATAAAAGCACTAGCCAACCAATTAAATAAATAAAAGCACTAGCCAACCAATAAATACATAAATAAAAGCACTAGCCAACCAATCAATATAATAAATAAAAGCACCAACCAACAAAACAATTAATTAATTTTAAACATTAGCCAACAAAACAATTAATGAATTTAAACCAGTAGCCAACACAACAAATAATTAATTTAAAATGCTAACCAATCCTAAAATGTACTAAAAACAAGCCATCCAAAATCCAAACAATTGCATCCAAACAATAAAAACAAATGGGGCACAGATTAATACATTATCAGTCAATGGGCAATCACAAACATAAAAATAAATAAATACAATTAAAAAACCACGGGGGCCACGACCGGAGTGTAGGATAGTCTTGGTAGCCAGGTCTGGGGCGGAGAGGTCAGGGTAGTTGTCATACTTGAAACAGACAAAGATGCCCAAAGCTATTTCCAATGTGACAAATTGCACACCAGGGAGGGAGTACGGCCGACTGATGCCCCACGCATGCGCCGGGGTGCTCGAAAGGAAGCGCGGGGTAAGCGCACGTCAGTAATCCTGCTACTATTGGTTTTGCATGTAGCACTGCAATTCTTGCAGCTAACCTTGGTTTGTCCTGTTATTTCCCTTAGCATTATTTGCCCCCATACTACTGTTGCTTTTGCATGTAGCACTGCAATTCTAGCAGCAAACTTTAGTTTGTTTAGTTATTTCCCTTAACTACCATGGCCTTTTGCATGTAGCGCTGCACACTGTGTAGACTCCATTTTGTTTTCCAGTCTTATTTACTTTAGTATAATAATAATAAACCCGGCCAGCTTTTACTTATTTTGGTCTCCTGTCTTTTGTGGGTTTCCATGTTACCTGCGAGGTTTCCATACACCCTGATAGTGACACTGTCTAGTTAGCGATAATATCCTGGATTTCTGAGCAAGACGAAATCCAGTTAAGAAGAGGAGTTCTGTAGCAATTTCCTGAAGCAAGCAGAGACCGCTCAGAAGTAGCGTCACGGAGCAAATCCGAAGACATAACAAAAAGTAGAAGATTTCTGGCACTAAGGTTTACCAGTTCTTTAGTTACAAACCTTAAACATATCGTAAAAGGAATTGGCAGGAATTTTACAATAAATGCTAGAGAATAAATATGTATCCCCATTGGGTCCAATGTCACCTTGAAATTAAATAGTGATTCCATCTCCTTGACTCCTGTCACTTCCTTTGCTCCTGAATTAACATTGATGGATAGATTTCACCGAGCGACTTTAATGTATACATCCCTGTTGAAGGGAGCATGGAATAATGTGCTTCCCCATCCCAATGTGTAATAATATATCTTCTGTAAGTGCTACTTTATAACAAAATGAACCTTGATTCAGTTTGGTTGAAACTAAATATGTGAAGTTTGGGGGCTTTTCTTTTACACAGAAACCAGTCTTTTCTATTCCCACTTTTCTATTCCCACTGTAAATACCTGAACCTGGAAAATTAATCAACAAGTTCAATTCATTCATGTTACTGACGGTAAAACCCCGAGTCAGGGAAGTAAATGGAAAAGTCATTGTGGGTTTGCGGAGGACAGAACATCGTGACGACAATTCTTAACATACCTGTGGGCAGATTATTGTTTTAATTGGGAGCATTTTCAGACACGATACATAAAATATGTAGAGGATTGTGTTAGACTTGTTTTTATAGTTTCACAGGATAACGTAATATGCTGATTCATCACTCTATAAATTCAAGCTGTTTAGTGAAAAAAGATGAAGCTAAAACTCACACATTTGGTGTCAGACCCAAAATCTTGATGTGATGTTTGCCAGCCCCAACAATACTGTATTGGGCATTATAAAGACAAAAACACATTTCCAAATTTTAATTTGTTTTCAATTTGCCATGAAGCTTATGCAGCCTATATAGCCTATATAAGATGTTACGTCACTTACGTTTGGGAATAGGTGCTCGTACGTAATTTACGTGGCTGTGAAGTCCTTACTCAGATTTGGAATGTACTTAGCATCGTAAGATTACCGAAATAAAGTTGCACCAAAAGTTATGTAATTTTTAAATCAAAGAAAAACTGCTTTCAGAAAGCCCTAACGAAGCAGTAAAAGTCTTTCCACTCGCCAAGGTGCACAATAAATGTATTATATTGTGGTCTCAAGTGAACGCAGATTGTAATATCTATCCTCTAATATTAAAAATATTAAACATTTAGGGCGTTTTTTGCCTTAATAACTTAGCTGAAGTAATAGACTTCGATTGCAATATTTTCACAGATTCATATGTACACTCAATTTATAGTTTGTTAAAATAATTGTACATGATCTAAAAAAGAAACAGTTTCTCCTGGTGCTATATATTAACCGTAATAACTGTTTCACTCACAGATTAAAACATTTTTTTTATAGACTTAAGCCCCACGTCTAGCATAGGAAACTCCGACTTTCTATTATATCCGCTCATATCGGACCCAGAACCACGAAGCTCCGTTACTGACTTAATGATGCGCTAACTTAAGTTACCGCATCAATACGTGCTAAATTTAACAGGGAACTTCAAAGCTAACTAACGCCGTGTAAGTGCTGTTTTCTGCTGTAACGAGCCCTTGTATTACTATACCGGACATTAGTACTAATGATATGCGTCAGAGGCGTTCCCTGTAACTCTGCATATCCCCAGCGCTCCGGTATAGTGACCGCAGGGATTTAACGCTACGTTACTTAGGTCAGAGATAAAGGGGGCGTTACGCCCACCCACACCCCGAGATAAGTCTGTTACAGGGTCTGGGTAAGTGTAAGATCACAGTGAGGTAGGATTTAACTAACATATTGCTGTTTATGGGATACTTTCCTCTTCTGTCCGCTCTTTATTCACTTTAACCCCGTATTCAGGGTCTGGATGGGAGTAACGCCGTCTTTGTGTCACACAGGCTGAACGCCATGTTATTTGAAGCTAACGCGAGGCAGTGTTGGCATAACACGGCGTTAAGCCTGTGCTGATGGGATAACCATCGGCTGTGTGTTTTGGTATATATTTAGCTTGGTGGATTCGCAGTAACCTCAGGGAACAGAACGCCTGTTACTGATTTTTATAACACGGCGTTATGAGCCCGGAGTTAGCAGAGTTCTGTGTGCCTGGGAATCGGTACTAAACTGGGACCTGGAATCCAGAGATATGTTTATGGTTCATTTTTAAGGATGTTCTTTGCAGATTTTCACACTTAGTTCTGGGAGAAATATGTCCAAGATCAGTTTCTGTTACTACAGTAAGAAATGTGTAGACCAAAAAAGTTTTCATTAAAAAAACCAATAATAGGATAAATGATGTCATTCCAAAACTGGCAAAGCAACGCGCAAGCAAGTATATTACATCCGCCATAGTTAAACATGACATTTCCTGAGACAGTTAGTTACAGAACGCTGGGAACATGCAGAAAAGCCATTTAGTTAACTCAGGGGACACAGGCATTTATAGGAATGCTTGAGCAAGGTAATGCAATTAAAAGATTTAGAAGACGTACCTGAAATAGAGATTCAACAAGGAATGAAGAATAATAATCAATAAAAAGAAAAATAAGAAGAAGAAAAATAAAAAAAATTTCTTGGGATACATAAACAAAAGTACGAGTACTATGTTATTTTACCACAACTAGCCAAAATAAGCAGGCAACTCTGGAAGTAAAATATAATATGTGAATAATATTAGACAGGGGGTGTACCAACCTGTAGACAGGTATTCTGTTGGGCATACAATACCCAATAGGGAAAGGGCAAGTTTAATTCTCCACTTATTCAGTCTAGATGGACATCAGTCCATTTATCAAGGCTGCAATGCTTTGCTAAATGAAATAAAGAAAAATGTATTGATTTTCTGTAGTATTTACATTATTGAATCAATACATTCATATCACAAAAGAAAAGCTGCAAGTTAGAAGTAAAGATGTTAGGGAACGCAGTCTGTGAGTCCGCCTTCTCCCTACAGTTGCAGTTTTGATTGAACAAAAGAAAACCATCTACCCAGACTGCAGATCTGAACCTTCGTCAGGAAGCTCTGACCAGTGAAACGCGCGGGGTGATAGGTGAGCTACGCACGAGACCTCATGTGCAGTGGAACGCAAGCTGAAACCTTTCCTCTGCCCATTGGCTGTGACGTCGCAAATACGGAAGTGCTGACAAGAGGACGAGCTGGATGTTTGGAGATATGGCGTCTCTGCTACCGGAGTCCTGTTGCTGGTGTTCTAATCAACTGTGAGCGGTCTAAAGTGCTGTATATCATTGAAAAGTGTGACAACTCAGGGTCTTTTCTCTCACATCAAAGCAGGAAACGTAGGGTTCGCTTATCAGGTTTATTAACAAAAGGGCACAAAACCGAACAGGAACAAAAACGAAATACCTAGCTCCCCCTGGAGCACTAACTAACATATTTGTCAGTTCCTTAACTACAGATTGGAGAGCTAAACTCTTTACGATACTTAGCCCTTTTACCTCTGTAAGCGACAACACCTGAAGTCTCTCTCTGTGACCCTCTCAGACTGTGGGTTTGGGCCAAACAACAGGCCCTGTGTCCAGCAGGCCTGGGAACTGTTCCAACCGGCGCCCTTACAGGTTGGGGTAAGGCTCAGTTCTGTCAGACTGCTGACTGCTTTTTAAAGCCCCTGCAATCAGCAGTTACCTGACACACACTAGCTGCTTGCCTAGCTAGGAGTTTAACCTCCTGCATGCTGGAGCGCATGCATACTGCATGGTCTCTCTAATGTAGACAGTCTGTGACTGTCACAATATACATGTAACACATGTTCCCCCACCCTTTGGGAGATTGCATTGTTACACAGTGTGGTGTGGTGCATACCTGCTGGCTCACAGTAGATTTGAGTCTCCTGCGGTGTTGTGGAGGAGAACAGAACCGGCTTCTGGGTCAGTAACTGATTCGTACTCACGGTGACAGCACCTCCATCTCCGGCAGGCCCCAGAGATGTGGGGACAATCCCTGCAGGAGAACTTATTTCCCCTCCCCCCTGATAGATTACAGTCTCAGGCAGGAAGGTATATTGGAACAGGACCACACTTTATTGTACACACTGCAGATGGTCAGCATACACAGCTCACACAGTGGTTACAGATGTTCTTGGGGATTCACCCTCAGGATGTACCCTGGACCTCCACTGCGGGTACAGGGCCCCCACAGCAGTCCTTGCTCTTCCCTGACTCCCTATTTGAGCCAGAGGAATGTTCTCACTCCTAACTCCCCAAGGGGAGAAGGCAGTAACTGTACAGCCAATCAACACTTCTGGGTGAGAACCTGTCTCTCTCAGGGGTAGAGACAACTGACTAACTTTGGTAGTGCAGCCCCCCAAGTACAAGAAAAGCAGGAACCAGGTCTGAGTCCCTAATTGGACACACAGGCCTAGTTGCACCACCTCCCCTGTGACTCACTGAAGCTGCTGGGGGTGGGGAAAACCCATGATTAGTCCTGGCAGGCCTGCTCTTACCAGGGCTACTGCCAGGAGAAGGGCAGACTGGTAGCCAGAAACCAGTCCTGACTACATATACTTTATTACACTATTGTTTGCACTTTCTTTCTTTGCCACATCCATGTCGAGATTCGTCCTGCTGATTACACTGGATCTGGAGAATCACATCCTGGAATCCCAGCTTGCTTTTGGCTTGGATCACATCCACAATACTTGAATTTGCTCTGTAGAGTGTGCGTGGAATTCCCCCCCCATTTCCCTATCTTTTAATAGTGTGGTTACATTGTTGCACTATATTTCTCTATGTGTTCTCTTACATACATCACTGTGTGATAAACTGCGCATTGAGTCTCTGTCGTGTCAATATCAGGTGTTGGGAAACAGCTTATTTCCAGCGCTGCGTATTCTGTGAATATGGTTGTATTAAATCTATTATCACTGTTTCACATAAACTATTTTTTGATATTTAGCCACTTTTATAACATTATTTCACGTTATACAGTAAGTGCATTATTGGCGCTTGCCACCTCATTCACTGCCAGGAATGACTCATGTTCAGGATATATGATGCTGGTTCTCCTGTGGGCTGTGTTCATTGGTTCCTGAGCCCTGTCGGCTCATTGGCTAGAGGTGTGACAATTTCACACGTATCTTATTGCCTAAACCTGGAATTCTCAACTCCAGTCCTCAACACCCCCCGACAGGTCAGGTTTTCAGAATATCCCTGCTTCAGCACAGGTGGTGCAGTCAAAGACTGAGTCACTGATTGAACCGCCTGTGCTGAAGCAGGGATATTCTTAACACCTGACCTGTTGGGGGTCTTGAGGACTGCAGTTGAGAACCTCTGGCCTAAACCTTTCAAAGTTTCCGACTTAGGATGCAGCACCAATAAACAACATTTTTGCCATCACAATTACTGATCTTAGTCATACTTTTCCCAATGCACATACCACAAAACAATCCCTGCTTTTTATATCATGACTTTCGCAGAAATCCCAGGAGTGACATCATTCCAGTTACACAAAGAAGTTGTTCAACTCCCCCAAAATGCTACCACACTGTAAAAAGGAGAAAAAGAGAGAAACTGGCGATCACACAAAGGTTAAGTGGAAAGTTCAGAGAAGTAGGAGAACAAATGCTGTCCAATGAGATTCACTGAGAGAAATACCCTGAATCATCACAGAAAAATACCATAACACCATTGTAATCCCCGAAAACAAACATCACTGGACCTCAACAGAACTTTGGAAGGTTAACTTTTGTATATTTTCTACTGGAAATGAACTAAACTTTGAACAAAACATCATGTTCTTAACCAGATGAATCCCTGATCCCTGAGGAATGACACAGAGCAGAGATCCAGGAACCTGGACAGTTCAATAGTGGGGGTTGGAGACAATGTTTATTATAAGTGATTACATTCAGAGCCCACTTGCATGGCAATAGGAACACGAAGCTTTCATGCACACAGATACTACATTCCAATCCTAGTACCCCAAGCAAAATGGCAATGCCCATCCCATTCTCTCGTTTCTTCGTCCAATGACAGGTTTTCCTTGGAGCCCTCACTGAGAACGCTGTAGTCTGTTGGGGGTGAAAAGGGTGTTTAGAAGAAATGTCACGGGTCAAACTCACATCTCTGCGCGTAATAACGAGTTCTTTTTGCTTGTACTGGTTTTCTCGAGGTGCATCTTCATAGTTAACGCTTCCATTTTCCAAACACCTACTCCTCCCGCCTTGTGGTAAAGGTGCAGAATGAAGACATACCTTTATCTTTATCTTTAGCATACCTCGCTTTATCTTATCCCGAATCAGTTATATGACGTTAGTTTATCTACCAATAGTGTAAAACTATATGTAACACTTGACCTTTGCAGGGCCACCAACAGAAATCATGGAGCCCGGGACAAATGAAAGGAGCAGGTAACGAACCCATAGCGCACACCCGAACCCATAGTGCACCCCACCCCCCCCCCCCCCAAACCCCTATACAAAAAAAATTTTTTAGCGCGCAAACTTTTACTTAACTGTTTTTCTATTGTGATACAGAAAAAACATTACAATGCAACCTGTTTACTTTTATATTTTCAACAAAAGACAGGTGACTGCCTGTCTGGGTGACTGGGTGGGTGACTGAATGGGTGACAGTTTGACAGTGACTGGGTGGATGACTGGGTGACTGGGTGGGTGACGGTGACTGGTTGAGTGATTGAGTGGGTCCGGTGACTGAGGTTAGTGACTGGGGGATGTGTGGGGGGTTAGTGACTGGGTGGGTGTGTGTGAACGAAATGTGGACGTGACTGGGTGGGTGGGAGACAGTGACTGGATGACAGTGACTGGGGGGTGGGGACGTGTCTAGGTGATGGGGGGTGACAGTGATGGGTGGGTGACAGTGACTGGGTGGGTGAGTGACAGTTACTGGGTGACAGTGACTGGGTGGGTGGGTTGAGTGACTGGGTGGATTGAGTGACATTGACAGTGACTGGATGGGTGGGAGACAGTGTCTAGGTGACTGGGTGGGTGGGTGAGAGTGACTGGGTGACAGTGACTGGGTGGATGGGAGACAGTGTCTAGGTGACTGGGTGGGTGACAGTGACTGGGTGGGTGGGTGAGAGTGACTGGGTGGGTTGAGTGACATTGACAGTGACTGGATGGGTGAGTGACGGTGACTGGGTGACAGTGACTGGGTGGGTTGAGTGACTGGGTGGGTGGGTGACAGTGACTGGATTGGTGAGTGACGGTGACTGGGTGGATGACAGTGACTGGGTGCATGGGTTGAGTGACTGGGTTGGGTGCAGTGACTGTGGAGTGGTGACGGTGACTGGGTGGATGACAGTGACTGGGTGCATGGGTTGAGTGACTGGGTTGGGTGACGTGACTGGATGGGTGAGTGACGGTGACTGGGTGGATGACAGTGACTGGGGCATGGGTTGAGTGACTGGGTTGGGTGACAGTGACTGGATGGGTGAGTGACGGTGACTGGGTGGGTTGGTTGAGAGAGACAAAACACAGAGAGAACATACTATCAAACACAATTTATATGTACACTACTGACCCATGTACAATATACTTGAAAATTAAGACCGGATCACAATATCCAATTAATCCCACACACACAAAGGGGCAAGCTCGTTAGTCCAAAGATCTTAAGGAACGGAGAGTGGGGGCTTAAGTGATGAATATCAGCCGACCCAATGCCTCCAACGCGCCCTCGTGGGTGTGTATTTGTGCGCAGCTTCCGGAGTCCGTCGTCACGAACCCTCCGTCGCTGTCTATGACCTCACCGCGCACGCGTTCGTGTCAGAACAACACTTCCTCAGGGGGTTGGTCTAGCAGTTCCCATGGCACTAGTTAAGTACCACTTGTGAAAAGACACAGGCAGCAGGCTGGAACACCTGCTTGCCCTGCGCATGCAGCCCGGGACCTCGGTCTGCACATGCAAACTGGGGGATCGTTGTTTTTAAACTTTTTAAATTTTTTAAAATTTAATTAACGTCGGGCCCGGGACACCAGTACCTTTGTCCCCCGTGTTGGCGGCCCTGGACCTTTGATTTTCTAGCGGGTTTCCTTGCTTCAATACTCATTTTTGATAGTTTGAAATAGAAAATGACCTCCTTGCAATCGTATATTGCTACATATACTGTACGTGTTTAGCAGATTGTCAACATTTTGCTTTGAATCATTTGATTTCTGATGATTTGTAAAGTATTTGTGGAAAATACGAGTGAACTGACTCTAGCCCAGAGTGCAAGCTGTTGAGATGTTACTGCGTGTTATATATTAAAATGGTATGGGGACGATTGCTTCCCTTTTTATCAGAAGAGAATGCCAGAAAGATCAAGTTGAAGCTTATTAATAGGATGATTTAAGGCAGTGCTCTGAAAGGTTACAGAGGTTTAGCAGATGAAGGTGATAGTAGGATAGCAGACACTACACCATAAAACAACACAAGCGAAAATATTATGTGATTTAACCACTGCTTTCAAAAACTTTAAAGCTATTTTTCAGACGGATGTAGGCATATAAAACATAATAGTACACCACTAATGTGTTTAGGTACAAGGGACTTTAGAACAATCAAAAATATGTACATTACACCGCAATAGAAAGAAATTGCAGTGGTTATTCTAGCGCACGCGTGCCAGTGATGTGTGCGTCTTGTGTGTTGTATCAGACGTCTTATACAGCTTTAAAGTACATGAGACAATGCCAGTTGCACTGTCGAACTTCATCCCATCGAAAAAAAGGATTGTGTGATAAAGACACTTAACAAAGATCCGTCTGACTTGCATAATTCAGAAGCGCAGTCTCATTTACTGTAATATTTTCCCCGTTTCTCACCGCGGTCACATACACTCCAACAGTAAAAAAAAAACACAAATGAATGAACGATTTATTAGACTTGTGTTGTTGCTGTTTGTAGTAATGCTTTTAACGAAGAGGTGTGTACAGGTTTTAAGTGCTTTTATTGCAGCTCCTCCTTTATGAGGATATATATAAAAGAGCATCACTATATGCCGATTTATCGTAAAATCCGAGAGGAGAGAACACAGTTAGTGCGTCATTTTCATTGGGTGGTGTGCGCAGTGTGGTGTGTGTGTTGTGAAGCTGTGTGCATGGGAGCTGTGTGCGTTGGGTGCGAGCTGTGTACAGTTATGACACGATGGAGAGCTGCGAGCTGTGTGCGGTGTGTGCGCGGTGTGAGCTGTGTCCATGTGTGCGCGTGTATGAGGCTGTGTGCGTATGCGCCGGTGTAGCTGTGAGCTATGTGCGAGGTCGAGTGTGTGAGCTGTGTCCGGTTGGGCGCAAGTGTGCGAGTGTGCACGGGTGTGGCAGTGTGTGGCTGTGAGTGCTGGGTGTAGATGTGTACGCGTGTGTGAGCTTGGGGTGATGAGGTGTGCGGTCACGGTGTGATGTGTGCAGTGTGCGAGTGGTGTGCTGTGAGGCAGTGTGTGACTATGTGCAGTGTGCGAGCTTGGCAGTGTGCGCATTGTGTGTGAGTATGTGCAGTGTGCGAGATGATGCGCAGTGTGTGAGTTTTGTGTGGTGTGTGAGCAGTGTGGCATAGTGTGGAGCTGTGTGGCGCAGAGTGTGTAGCTTGTGTGCAGTGTGCGTAGTGTGTGAGGTGAGTGTGTGCGATGTGTGTGTGGTGTGTGCAGTGTGCGCTGTGTTTGTGTCTGGTTTGTGTGAGCTGTGTGCGATGTGTGTGTGTGTGGTGTGTGCAGTGTGCGCTGCGTGTGTGGTGTGTGGTGTGTGTAGTGTGCGCTGTGTGTTTGTGGTGTGTGCAGTGTGCGCTGTGTGTGCGCTGTGTGTGCGGGGTGTGTGTGGTGTGTGTAGTGTGTGTAGTGTGCAGTGTGCGCTGTGTGTGTGTGCGCAGTGTGCGGTGTGCGAGCATCTTTTTGACGTTTTCAAACCCTGCTGGTGGATGGAGTTAGAGGCGGGCGTTGAATGTTCTGTGTGGAACATATATGTCAATGATATGTAATATTAAACTGCAACTATACAGCACATTTATACTTCAGCAATGCGTCAAAATTGTCTTTCAAGTTTCTCAGCGTAAAAGACAAATGCAAGAAGACACAAACATTTCTTCATGCATTTGTTTGTACAAACATGGTGTATGCCACACACACAATAAGATAACATGAGTCAGAACATGAATAAGGATAAACCAACGCTAAGGTTTTTAGGTGAGAAATCAATTTATTTTTTAAAGCAATGCACACTTTCAATTCCTTATATGTATATATTTATAAAGGATATAAACAACAGGCGCACCTTATTTTCTTGCTATATATATGTAACGGTGTTTCCCGCCCCCAATCTCATATTGGCCCCTTACGTGAGGAAACTGCCCCATGTTACATGTAATGTAGTGTGGTGCACCTGCTGGCTTACAGAACTCCTGAGTCTTCCGCGGTGATATGGGGAAATACATCAGGACTGGCTCGTGAGGTAATGCTGAGAACTACTCACTTCTGGTACAGCGCCTCCATCTCTTCCAGGTCCCCACGACAGCAGGGAGGAGTCTCTGGAAGAGAACCTCTGGGTGCAGCTTCTCCCTGAATGACTCCACTCTCAGGCAAGAAGGTTCTTTCAAATTGGACATTCTTTATTGTCATCTTTAGTGGCAGACTGACCATCATTGCGGCCGGTCTCTAGCCGCACATCATAAAGGTTGCCCACCTCAAGGAAGTCCCTGGACACCACTCCAAGTCAGGGCCCTAGAAGCTGTCCTTGCTCTTCCCTTACTCTCTAATAGAGTAAGGGGAATAGTCTACCCACCTCTCCCCTAAGGGAGGGCCACAATCCTTGCCAGAGCCCTGGCAATGTGTTACATAGTTACATAGTAGATGAGGTTGAAAAAAGACGTAGGTCCATCAAGTTCAACCTTTGCTAAATTTAGACAACAGATACTTTATCCTATATCTATACTTACTTATTGGGTCAGACAGTCTCATTCAAGTGGGATGAGACACACACACACTTCAACACACTAAATTCAGGCAGTGTTGCATACTATATAGCTCCAGTAGGCACCACCCCTGTGTCACTGTAATTGGACACAGAGCATGATGTCACTTCTTTCACTACACAATACACATCACAGGGGATGAGGGCAAACCTCATGATTACTCCTGGCAAACCTGCCCTTTTAACAGGAATTATTGCACAGGAGGAGAGAGGCATGTAACCCCAAAATTACACAGGGCTACACACATATATATATATATACATATATATATATATATATATATATATATATGGGAACAGAAATTGTAACGCCAAAGTATTAATAATGATAAATCCCAATAGTGACTAAAGTGATAAAGTGAACTATAATGTGTGAAATATGCAAAGTATAACTATATCTAAAATACACAGTCAATATTAACAAAAATGCATAACACAATAAACTTCACAAAATAATGAATAAAACCAGTCGTTTTAAATCAGTCCATGATTATATTAGATAATTGGTGCTGGTGTGGGGGTCTCCAGCTGCTCTCAAGTTGGATGAACCACATCCAATAAATACCTAGAAAAAAGAAAGAAGAGAGAGCGCACGCCCCATAGCGTAAAATGGTAGATTTAATGTTAAAAGGGAGGGGAAGGGGGGGGGGGGGGGGAAAGAAATGCACTCACAAGAGTAAAATTCAAATAAAGCAATTTGTGAATAAATCACCACCATTTGGTCTCTGCACTGCAAACATCCGCAGATATAAGCTCCCTCAGGGCTGCGTGAAGAAGTCGTTGCTCACAGGAGGCCGGAGGTGTAGTTCGCCGACTGGGAATCAGTCCATGAGGTCCCAGAGATCGCCTCTCCCACTTGAATGGCCGCAGTGTTGATCTCGCGCTTCAGTGCGGCCTCGTGCGCGTGCGCAGCGTCGTGATGACGTAATCGCGTAATCGGATTCCCTGACGCGTTTCGTCACCAAAGGGCGACTTTCTCAAAGGGCTGATAATGAGTGGACAAAGATCCTGATACTTATAGCCAGTAGGTTGCCTGGCAACCCGTGATTTAAGTGGGGTATATTAACCTGTGAAATTCTAACGGAGACTAAAAGTCCCATACTGAGTGAATTTAGGTGATCACGGGCATAATTAGACAGTAAAGGGAATAGAGAGCACATAATAGAAAGGATAACCGACTAACATAAAACCATATAGGGGCCATAAAATTAAATAAAGATAGAACTAGAATAAGGTTACTATATACATAAAATACAACCATCAATAAACATAACTGATGACACCGAGGTCATCAGAAATAGCAGTAACAGTAATTAGAGGCAACCTACTGGCTATAAGTATCAGGATCTTTGTCCACTCATTATCAGCCCTTTGAGAAAGTCGCCCTTTGGTGACGAAACGCGTCAGGGAATCCGATTGCGCGATTAAGGCATCACGACGCTGCGCACGCGCACGAGGCCGCACTGAAGCGCGAGATCAACACTGCGGCCATTCAAGTGGGAGAGGCGATCTCTGGGACCTCATGGACTGATTCCCAGTCGGAGAACTACACCTCCGGCCTCCTGTGAGCAACGACTTCTTCACGCAGCCCTGAGGGAGCTTATATCTGCGGACGTTTGCAGTGCAGAGACCAGATGGTGGTGATTTATTCACAAATTGCTTTATTTGAATTTTACTCTTGTGAGTGCATTTCTTCCCCCCCCCCCTTCCCTTCCTTTTAACATTAAATCTACCATTTTACGCTATGGGGCGTGCGCTCTCTCTTCTTTCTTTTTTTATATATATATATATGCCTAGTTCCCCATTGTTAAATGGGACCACCTAATTCAGAATCAAAATGATACCCTGCAATCACTAGATCCCGTTACATTCTAATGAGTCCAATGCAGACAGGTCCAGAATGAATACAAAGTACAGTACCCTCTGCACGCCGTCCTTAACCCCATGAGGCCCACAAACGCTGAGTATAAATGCATGAAAGATTGCTGGCAGCGCTTCTAAGGACACAGTACAGTATTTAAAAACTTTCAAAAGTGCCAAGTAATCAGGCAAACTGTTTAAATAGGTTTTCTTCAGATAGTAGATATTATTTATTGTTCCTTAGGGTTGTGTGGGTATTATTTACTTTGAAAGACTCGTTTCAACTCCACACAGATTCTCCTTTTCTTTAGTTTTAGTTGATTGTATAGTGGCGGTGGGCTCCCAAATGACCAGGAATAACCCTGGCGCCTTTAGGACGCACTGTTCCAGGCGCCTGTTTGGCCGTGATTTGATATTGTGCGTTCTGATTTCTGATGCCTCATCCTTCCAATGTTTATGCTACCAACCAAATTTTTTTTATTTCTGTACTAAAAGCACCGATTGAGTTTGCCCAACACGTGACATTAAGACTTGACCAGGCAATCTGAAACATGTTTGAATGACAAATGGTGGAGACTAAAAGGGATTAATATTACAAGACTGAAATGAATCCCACACTCTCATGTTTCCATTTGCGTAGAAACCCCTTTCCGCAGGTAGGGAGAATGTTCTATGGAATTTGTATCAGCTGTTTCTATTTTTGTTTTGTAAACACGGCAAATACTCTTACATTCTTCCCCAGCTTTCCTAACTTGCTTTCTATGTGATTTCGGAATTCTAAATAAAAGCAGAGGATCAAAACGTCATTTTACCTTGTGCCTAGTGTGTAGTTATTTTCTAGGTCTGAAAATAGTTCTGCAATGTGAATAAATGAATGTATTAGGGTTATAAACATCTCACAAGAATACAGTGAGAACACATAGAAGTGATGGCAGATTATGCAAATCTACCTAGTTCTCAGGAGGAGATTAAAATACCAAGTTTTGTGAATATCCCTTCATGCTTTTAGAAATACGGGGAGGGGACTCTGTGTGAACAAATCAGTCTGCGCTAATTGTTTTGTGTTAAAAAAAAAAAGAGCACTTGCACAAAAAATGACACACCTAGGTATCCATCTCACCAAAGATTACAGCACACTGTATACATTTAATTATTCCCCTCTTTTTAAACAAATCTACAAAGATCTGTCAAATTGGGACGTCTACCAGATATGCTGGTTCGGTAGGATCACATCAGTAAAGATGAACATCCTCCCAAAGATTCTATATATTTTTCATACACTACCAGTGAAAGTCCCAGACAAAGAATTACAACTAATGCAAAATAGAATCATTCGCTACATTTGGCAAAACAAAAAACCAAGGCTTAACAGCTCCATACTATATCGTCCCAAATCAGAGGGTGGATTGGTGCTCCCAGAGCTCAAGAGCTACTACAAGGCAGCTCACCTAGCACAACTAATCAGTTGGCACAATAACCCAACTGAGAAAATAAGGGTGGAAGTGGAGGATTTGATTTGCCACCCTGAGGAACACCAGCATATCCTCTGGCTGGAAAAGAACAGTAGAGTATAAAAATCTGGTTTTAACCTTCTCATGTAATTTGTGGGATTCCCTTAAATCCAGAAACAATTTGACCCCCCCCCTCCCTTCTCCATGATGTACCCTTTGTTCTCAAAATCTTCTTTTTCGCCAGGATACAATAAGAACCAACCAAATCTATGGACGCAGCATGGAGTTAGTAGGGTGAAAGACGTGATGGATTCACATACCATTAAAACCTTCCCTACAATACAATAAAAATGTAACATCCCAAATACCTAATTTTATAGATATTTACAGCTTATCCAATCTAAATAACAAAAAAAATACCACTAAAAATGACCCAATTTGAATCCTGGTGTAACACCCAGGGGCCTATGCAGTAAGCAGCGATAAGCCACTTATCACCAAAAAAGCCTACTGCTATTCAGTAAGCCTCGATAAGTCGGCAATAAGAGAGCTTTTCAGCAAATTATTTTGCCGGAATAAAAATCTCCAAACACACGGCGAAAAGACACTTATCGCCAGCTTGCCAAACTCATGCAATTCTAGTAGTCCTGATTAGCTAATCGAGGGTGATCGCCGCTCTAGAATTGCATTTTCCTCTCAAAATTGTCAGCCAGGAAAAGTTGGCAAGAAGGTAGTGAGAAGCTGTCAATTAGCGGCGAGACGGGACTTTAAAAAAATGCATTTTTCCTGCATCGGATTGATGCCCATTAATATCAGCACAAGAGACCCCTGGCATCAATCCGATGCAATAAATATGCATTTACAGGCAACTTCATTACCTTAGCGGCTAACCACTAAGGCGATGAAGGGGTTAAGGGACAACAATAGCTTTATTGGGGGCAGAAGGGGTGAGTGATGGGGGTACTTGGCCTTTCACTCACCCCACTCTGCCCCCAATAAACATTACAATATGTAATAAGCACCAATACATAACCCACCCCCTGTACCCCCACATAAAACCATTATTTATTTATTTTAACACAGGATTGATAACATAGGCCGGCGGGTGTCCAGGGGTCCCCAGGTGATCCACCATGCATTTTCATGTTGTATTATCGCATTTTTGGTGGTGTTTTTAATCGTTTATTTCTGGGTTTTCTTGGATGTTTGCATTTTAATAGTGGTTTATTTTTAATGTTTTGATTTTCAATGAGGCATTTATTTGGAGATTTATTTTATTTATTGATGGTTTTGTTTTGGTGTTGTTATAGTTCATTCTGGTGTTAATTTGGTATTTGATTAATTAATTGATTGGTTGTAATTTGTTGTGTTTACTTGTTTATTTTTGTTTATTTGGTGATTGTTTGGATTGCATTGGAAATTGTTGGTGATTGATGTTTTTGTAGGTTGACCATTGACTGGCATAGTGTTAAATCATGCCCATATTATATGGGCATGATGTACCCACTGTGCCAATCAATTGGTTTAATGACATTTGTAATGTGTTGATTTTTAAATGTAATGTGTTGTATTTTGGGCCTGTTTTTTTTGGTAGCTTCACCATTTATTGCTATTGTGTTAAATCATGCCCATATAATGTGGGCATGAGGTACCCACTGTACCAATGAATGGGTGGAGGGTGGGGGTAGTTGCCTGGGGAGGGTGGTTAGGACTCCTGGGTGGGTAGGGGGGGGGGGTGGGTGGATTAAACTCTTTGCAACGTGATCATAAACTTGGACGCTAATTGAATAAGCCACAAAGTCATTACAAAATTATATTATATTTTAACGAGTGTTGATCATCCCACTTCTGCAAGGTACATGACTAGATAGACATTGATGTATTGGACTTTTGAGATTCAGCATTCCTTATCTGTTGTATTTTGATGATAGCCTCATTGTTTGCTGCTGCAATTGGTTACTCAAGGGTTTGGCCAAGAAACCGAACACTGAATTTCTGCATTTAATCGCCAGCAGGAAATTATTGCTTTAAACTGTCAACCTCCACATTCACTCTCCTCTACCACTACTGGTTACCTTTAATATTTTTGTAACACCTTTTTCCCCCCTAAGGGCTCCCACCTTAGTGGGATGGTCCTCTTACAGGAACCACAATAATAAAACACGCACACAGTGTATGCTAATAACTGTTTACTATTGCTAATAACTTCGGTATCTGTACCACACAGAATAATGCATATAGTCATACACATAGCATTGCACTGGGTGCACACATCACCATAAATATTCCCTCCTCCAAAGTACTTGGGTGCTGGGCACCAATCCCCTGATGTCCCTTTATGTCCACACCCACTCAATGTGTTGGAGATAGCGCTATCCCTTTAAGTGTTAGTGCACTACTAAAGGTACCTGCCCGGGGCTCCAGCCCACGGGTGCCGCTATTCAACTGGGTTTGGATCCGCCGGATCCGACGTGATGTCCTCCTACGCGTGGGGTGAATTCCGGCGTGGATAATATCACCGCGGCTCAGCAACGTCTGTACGTTGAAGGGGATCCGTCTGCAGCCGGCAGGCCGCAGTCGCTGCTTAGCGTGGCCTCCGTGAAGATAGTATATATATATATTAGTCTCTGGTAAGATAGTCTGTATATATAGAGGGGTCTGAGCCCAGACCCAGAAATCAGGCTGCGCGCCACAGAGTGTATCTTTACTTAACCAAATAGCTAAAGGGGCAGATCTCCTTCTCTAAGGCCTGTCCCTGAAGCAACCAACAAACTGGGGCAAGGGTAACCGTTATCTGGGGCCTTTGGGGGGTTATCTGGCCTAGTGCAAGGGGCTACTGCTCCCCTGCACCCTCACTCACTAGCTCCCTGCTCCAACTGCTAACTGCCAACTGCCAACTGTATCTTAAAGCTACTGCCGAGAATCCATGAGCCCTATTGGCTGTTCTGGGTCACCTGGGGCTTTCCTCCCTAGGCCTCATGGGAGTTGTAGTCCCGTGGAGGCTGCTGTAACATTGGGGCCGCGTGCGCAATTGCACTGCGCATGCGCGACTTTGGAATGGCCACCGCAACTCCCGCACTTCACTGCTCATGCACGATTACTGTGCCCGCGCGTGCAAACCATCATGGCGGCCCCCGCTAGCCGGGTGCGCCGCCGAGCCTCCCGAGACTCAAAACGCTCCCTGCTCTTGCCCTCACCTTTGGAAACAGACGGCGGGTCCGTCGCTGGGTCCGGCGGCACCCGTGACCGCGCTGAGGCAAAGGAGGGGGTCTCTGGGAGCCAGAGGGGACCGGGGCTACATTTTAAATGTATTATAATTTTAGCATAGTGTTATCATAATGTATGTATTTCTTTATATACTATGTGCACCTCCCAATATTGTTTTTGGGAGAACGGGGTGTCGATCAGTAGTTTAAACAGTACTGAGGGTCACATATCATGTTATCAGGTTCAATCTTGTGCCTGTTGCAGTCTCTCTTATTAACCTCGGGCTATATCTTCCTTGCAACAAAAAATGCTTGTAGCCTATTGTCTTCTGTGGCTCACATTTTCCATCAGCTGTTCCTGTGACCTCGGGTTTGAATTCCTTTTTCACATACAGATTAACCCTTTAAATCCAGGAGGAACCTGCTATAAACGAGTAGACTCCCAGCACTGTGAGGATGAATTGACCCCCCCACCGCCTCCCCCACCCGTGCTGGCAGCTCCTGCAATACGTGGCATAGTTTGTACATGTTTTCATGTGCCCACTTACAGCTTACCCAACATGCTGCACAAGTAGCAAGTATCATGTACAATGTCGGAAAGCTGGAGCAGATTCCCAAACTGCAACACGTTACTTGGCATTTTGTTGGCATTTTGTTGGCATTTTCCCATAACAATTTAGTAAAGGTTTTCCTGCCACTTTTTAGATCAGATTTTGGGTTCAGCACCAGCAAAGTGAAAACAAATGTAAATGAAAAAAATGGATGTTCTTTGTGGAAATCTGGTGGTCCTATCTAAGCATAAAACTAGGAGCAACGTATAGGGAAAATGCAGCAGGCTGGTCTACAAAGACACACAAACACCTCTCGTTTCTTTATACCCAATCAGGATAGTAAATAAAGTCCTCCTAAAACTGACAATTAACAAGAAAAAACTATTAACTACAGTGTGACGTAACCTCCGGAGTGCATATTCCATGCAAACCTTTTCCCAAATGCAATATTTATTCAAGTTATTGTGGAAACATATTATAGCCAGTTGTAAGATTTATATTATTTTAAAGTATCTTGAAGTCCATGTTTGTTGAAGTAAATCTCGCTTTGGTATAATAATCCTATGTCATGTATTATTTTCTCTAATTTAAAGCTGCAGACCAAGCAATATCTTACATGTGTTTGTAAAAAAAAAAAAAAATTAGTTCTGTACTATGAGAAAATACGTGTAGCATTTTTTTAAAACAACTCTGAATTACATTTTTTATGTATTATAATATATAAAGCCTTTTTTGTTTGTATAGCAACCATTTACAAAGTCACATCCCCTTCCTCTTCCGAAACAGGCTCTGGCACACCCCTTTTTTTAGCCCTGCCCTCTCTCTAGCAGTGCATCAATTGTATCTAGTGACTGCCTGGTCACATGATCTTCCTCACACAACTTTGCATCTTTGGTCCTCTTCTGCTGCCCTGACGGCCATTTAGTGAACCCCCGAGCGCAATCTTCGCTGATCTGCAACTTAGCTAATTACTTAGCATTGTGTGGATTGGATTGATGCACATATTAAAGTCGCCAAAATAAAAACAGAAAAAAGATAAACAGCACCTTGGGCTGCTGCTTTAAAATGTGTCCATACAAAGCATTCAGTTATGGATACGGCTCTGCTAACAATTTTTTATATTAATACATTTGACTAATATGTGATCTGCTAAGAACAGGGCAGCACATGCAATGTGCCACCTACAGTTTCACAACCAGAGGAGCGCCCATACGAATGTGCAGTGTGTAACATGTGGAGCAGCTACTTATGGGAACTAATGTTTGTCACAATGGTGCATTATAAAATAACATAACCCAGGCTATAAAGCATGTGAGATTATATATGCACAATCAGGAGACATTTTTGGAAACTGAACAGTTCAAATAAATGCATTTTAGCAAAACAATAGTAAGACAGAACAAAATCAACAACTTTGATATGGACGCTGTCTTCCTTGGGGCTCTGCATTTACTTTATTGCAATCTTTTGATGTCATTGTTTATATTAAAGCGGGGCTTCTGCTGCTCATTGCTATGTGCTTGCAAGGAGTGGAGTTTAGTGTCAGTAACAAGCTGGTACATGACAATGGAAAAAATCTATTGAAGGAGATAGAAATACAGCCTGGAGACATGAGAAAGTACACCGAGCCCTGCAAGGTTTGCTAAGAATTTCCAAGGGGATTGCTATACTGTACCTGTCATACTATTTATTTCATTGTTTCAAGAGGTTTTTCCTACATTGCACCTCCGGGGAGGAATTCAGAGGTTACCTGCTGGTTTCCGATAGTAAGAAGCCCTTTTTCCTGCTTAGCAACTGGTCAGAAAAATAAAAAACATAGCATCATGTTAAGGTGGCAACACTGCCAAGATGCCACCTGTGTTCATTGGATCTCCAAGCAGGTGCTATCTTGTTGAACTTTTGACTGCTGATTGAATTTGAATGATTTTGGCAATAGGAAATCGGTAAATGGCATTAACTTGGATTCGCCTATTAAAATATGGGGCCAGTTGGTCTTATTAGGTTGCCCATTTCCCTGCGGTGAAATCTCAGGCGTTATTTAATTCCTGATTTTCTTCTTATTTAGGATACCTTTGTGTCTGTCAGTTCTGAATGTCTATTTTTTCTTAGCCTCAACACGGTGCTGGGAAGCTGTGCAATGAATCCACTTGTCGTTCAGTGAAGAAGTATACACATTTTCCTTGAGCCTCCAACCTTAAGCTTCACAACATCATATCTTTGTCTCACCTTACGTTCCTTAGGATTTGACTCTTATGCTGTGTTTGGGCTCCTTCCCACTCTCCCTCAGTACCTAACCCCAAATCTGTACCCCTTCAATGGAAGTTACCTTTTCTTCTGACGTGCTGTGGATTATCTCTTGATATTGTATTAATTGCAATTTAAACAAGACCATATTTACCCTATAAAACAAACATAAATTCCTTCTGCATTTTCACCCTGGTAAATGGTTTAATGAAACCCATTTGTCACTACTACTTGTGCAGCACCCTGTGCCCGTCGAATGTATCCTGAATTGGACAGAGGTTAATTGCAGAATTGTTCTAATTTTCCTGAAATTAGAAGCTGGCAAAATTAGTCCCATAAATTGCAAAGCACATGGAGGTTTGATCTACTTTATTACATTAACTCAACATGGGCGCTTTATGACCCAGGCAGAGATAAGGAGAAAATCAAACTTTTCGTTTTAGGTCAAACATTTTCCTAAAAATGTAATATCTGGAATATATAGAGAACACTAATGACTTCTGCGAAGGTGTATTCTGTCTCCTTGCTGATGTAAAAAGACAGCAAGAGGTATTACGTAAATTATTCAGTAATCTACTGTCACGGCCCCTTTTATTCTCCAACATCTCCGATTTTGTTTGGGTATTTTTTCCGAATGCCACGCACTTCACCGCGTTCATGCCGCATTCATGCCGAGACAGCGCTAATACAATGCACTAGGATAAAGGCGGCCACGGCTAAAAATACCGGAATATACCGCATCAAATACTGCATCTGCCCGCGGTTTTCAGAGTTGCGCCGATACGGCCGCACAAGGATAAAGGCGGCCGCCACTGTAAACTTTAATTATATTGCAAGGTTGATGTAAATAATGTAAATAAATAATAATGCTCCTTGTTTCAAGAATGTGCGAAATGGAGGAAGCTTTTGCAAGGTCCCAGCTGTAAAGCAGTGAGCACGTGACTTGCGTACGGGACAGGAGGGAATACACTTTTCACCTTGGCAAGGGTCCCTCAAATGAACAATATCTTTCCTCCCTCCGTTAGAATTGAGAGCAGGACTCGCGACGAGCGATAAAGCACGCCCCCCGGCGGTTCAGCCAATGAGGGCAAACCTGCCGGGTGACGTCATGGCCACGCCCCGTCACTCCCCCACCACGCCCCCCGGTCTCTCTTCCTGCAGTGAGCTGCAGACCAGAGAATCGGCTGCACGTGCCGCCAATCTCGCGGGCGCGCGTTGCAGCGGAGTTACCGGGGCCTTGAAACAACAAATGCCCACCCCTGTTGTAAGTCAGCTGCTAGGTTGACGACTTTACGACAGAGAAAATAAACTCCTAAAAAAGACGTTTCATTTTTTGCCTCAATACAGTATATAAACGCACTCATAACTTCCTTTCTCTAATACTTAGACACGTGAGTCATATCAATAGATTCAGCCGATTATGACAGACATAACAAGACTAACTATAGCCATCTTGTTCCTAGATTTGAGTGACAATGGATATCTATCCTTGGCACCTCTTACCCATGTAGTGTGTGGTACGGTTTGATTTGTATAATCGCAATGGTGACAGATATTTCCTCCTATTATGCAAAATAGATGACGTCACATGATATTCTCATTTGTAATAAAGTCCTCCAACTAAAGCATGACCTGTGTGTTACCCCTGTCTTTGATGCACAAGGGATATCTCAGGAATGTTAGTTTCCTTTGAGGCTGACAGACTTGTATCTGGCTATCGTTTATGGCCCTCTAAATGACTTTTATTGCTGCCCCCCTCCCCCCCCAATTAAACCCTCTGCAGTTCAGCACAGCCTCAGGAAGGATCTTGGCCTGTCATAAACCCAATATATTATATTTTAAGACAAACGGTAACCCCATTAACCCCTGAAACACCAGATTGATTCAAATACATAATATCTCATGATATTATCATGACACAGTATATATTGTATCCCATACACTACACGTTTGGTGTCCAAATGGTAAACAAATGCTAAAGTGTATAACGTTTGTAAACTGGAGCGCTGCACTTGGAACAACTAAATTGTATACTTCAAGGTTTGCTTTCCCCTTCACCCTAGTAAAGTACACATTGGGGATGGGGAACAGGGGGTAGGAGGGGGGAAGGAGGAAGGAGTATTAATTTTACTGAGAGAGAGTCGATTGGGACACTATCACACAGAAACTCTCATTAAAGTAAATGCGAGTTTCTGTGTGCTAGTGCCACGACTGGCACTATTGCAGTTTAAGTTTAAAAATCCATATTGTGTGACCCAGAACATTGTACTAATGTATTACTGTCTCAATTATTATCAATATTATTTCTATTCAGGCTTTATGAAGATTTGTGTGTCAATAAAATGTCCTTGCAGTCAGCATTTTGCACCCCAAAGTTACAGTTGCACTGTATATACACATTACCATTATTATTTTTAAATAATAGTCTTCTGCCCATGAATTATGACATCCCTATGTTGTCTCCTCTTTGGGGACTGCTATTTCAGTTATGGGGTTAACGCCCTTTATGGGGTAACTGTGTGGGGTCATGCAGGTTACTCCCCTCCCCATCATGTAATGTAGGATGACTATGCAGAAGGGATTGCCCCTCCCTTGTACATCTTGTGACCTGTGATATCACTATAGAGATTATAGAGGGTATATATAGCTTCACCTGATGTTTTAGAAGCAGGTTCTTCAGAGTTATGATTGGGGCACTCACTGTGAGTCCTGTAAGAAGGTTTATGTGTATAGCGAAGTGTATTAAGATGTGTCTTGTTGCGTATGTCATTTTCAGTTAGGAACGTGCAAGATACTTACAAAGTATCCCTTACTATGGTAACAAGTATAAGTACCTTCCCAGCGTAGGAGTGAGAGCTACCAAAGGGTGAAGTCCAGAAAGATATTATTTGCTACGAGTTTCTGTCAAATAACCAGTATGTCCGTGTCTGTGAAGCATTGTTGATGCTGTCCAATAAAACACAAGTTGGAAAAGTTCCTGGCTCCCAGCCTTGTTATATTCCAGCACCCATGCCCAGCCTGCACCCACCCAGCACCCACACCCAGCCTTCACTCACCCAGCACCCACACCCAGCCTGCACCCACCCAGAACCCACTTCCACCCAGCACCCACCCAGCACCCTGCCTGAGAGACTGAGCACTGCCATTTATATAGTCGATCTGATGTTGCCTCCTTTAGAGCTGGGTAAGGATAGTTTACACCTATGTTTGACTACAATGTTTCCTATCATTAAATGAAAGTCCCAATTTTTAAACCTTTGGTTTAGGGGATCATTTTTTTCAAATGTGAATTTCCATCTATCTCAAGTTTGTAGATGTATGCAACTTTCTGGGTTAATGTTCATTTGCTTCATAAGTAATATAAACTGATACCGTTTAGGCTGTGTAAATAACAGAGAACGGCCAGTCTCTTTTGGAATGGTTTAATAATAATAACGTTTTTTTATATAACGATTTTCTACCAATGGGACTCAGTGCTTCACAGTTACAAAAGAGAAAAAGAAGAAAACATATAAGGTTATAAACGAGACCAAACACAAGGAAATATACAATACAGGATGGGTCGGTACTGTAGCTATTAAATGCCGGACAGGTGGGGTTCAGTAATTAAACGCCTGGGTAACCAGGTAGGTCTGAGCCTGTTCTTATAGATTCCCAGAGGAGGGCCTCGCAGACTGTTCCAGAGAGTGGGAGCAGCGCGGCGGAAAGCTCGGGCGCCAGAGGAAGTCACGGAGATTCTGGGAACTGTTAGGAGTCCTTCACCTGCAGATGGGAGTGAGTGAGTGGGAGTGTAGGGAACTAGAAGCCCTCTCACATAGCTGGGACCCTGGGCATGTCGGGCTTTGTGTGTCTGCAGGCCAGTCTTGAAATAAATTCGCCATTTTACAGGCAGCCGGTGCAGAGATCGGAGAACAGGCGTCATGTGGCAAGAACGGGTCTGGTTAGTTACTAATCTGGCCGCAGCATTCTGCACCTGCTGAGCGCATTGCAGTATATTGCATTACAATGTATCGATCTATCGTATGAGCAACTACATCTAATTACACAACACTACAGGCATACCCCGCTTTAACGTACGCAATGGGACCGGAGCATGTATGTAAAGCGGAAAATGTACTTAAAGTGAAGCACTACCTTTTCCCCACTTATCGATGCATGTACTGTACTGCAATCGTCATATACGTGCATAACTGATGTAAATAACACATGTGTAACAGGCTCTATAGTCTCCCCGCTTGCGCACAGCTTCGGTACAGGTAGGGAGCCAGTATTACTGTTCAGGACGTGCTGACAGGCGCATGCGTGAGCTGCCGTTTGCCTATTGGGCGATATGTACTTAATCGCGAGTGTCCTTAAAGTGAGTGTCCTTAAAGCGGGGTATGCCTGTATTATAAAGAAAAGTACAAGAATGGAGTAAAAGAGAGTTAATCCAAACAGCCCCCGGAGCGCGAAGGAAAATGTGGTGGAAACTGGGGAAATGGAAGTATACAGTTGAATTTTACAAGTAACATGATGACTTTGTTCTTGAACCGGCAATCCAAGCGCTTTTCTTTTTTTTAAACTTCTTTAAAAAAAATGTTTTCACCGGGACAGGAGCAGGGGGTCTCCGGAGGGGAGCCCCATTCATTCCATCTCTGTGGACCCCCTGCTTGCGGAGATAGTTATCTCTATAGTCGGCACCGGTGACGCTCAGCTACCAGGGATTACTGTTCAAAGCTTCCGCGCCCTGCGGGCCAATAGGAAGCTGTGATGTCATTAGGTTCAGCTGCCTATTGGCCCACGTATCGGGGAAGCTTTAAACTTTAAAGCCCAGCTGGCTCTGCCGGAGTGGCGACCGGAACCTCCTACGGAGGCGAGTATCTCTGAATGCAGGGGGTCCCTGAAGCTGAAATAAACGGGGTTCAGCTCTGGAGACCCCCTGCGTCAATCCTCGGTAAAAGAATAAACAAAAGTTTTAAAAAAAGAGCTTGGATTGGTCCTTTAACGTCGGCATTGAAATAATGTGTAATAAATTCATGTTGACAGAAGGTAAACAATGCAGTTATGATACAGTACATGGGGATTGTGAATCATTGATTACTTAACACAAGTGTGCAGTATGTGCTCAACGGGCTGTATTATAATGGGATGTACATCTGTTGCTCAATTTTCCCCTTTCATTTGCACAAGAGAAAATCCAGGTCTGAGGTTGTGTGCAAGATGTAAGAAATCGGATTAACATCTTTTGGAGCAATAGGGAGAAGCAAAATGCTGCAATGCGTCAAAGTAAAGCTTTCTTTGTGTTGATACATTTCACCCCGTGAATGCTGTATGACTATAACAATACTGTATATACAGCAATGTTATTAACTTATCAGAAATAAAGGTAAAATGGGAAAAATGGTGTCACTGGGTTCACCTACATAGATCAAATCATTGTTATGTGGAAAATAAAAAAGAAAGCTTTAACATTTGCATATTTTTACCAAAACGTCTACAGAAGTGCATCAAGACATAAGCTATACATTTAGGAATATAAACATTGGAAGGAACTCAAATATGTGTGCAAGCAGCAGGAGCTACAAAATACGGTATACAGCACGAACTGGGCACATGGAAAATGCAAAAAGATTTCTACACACGTCATTCACAGAGATCTTTTATGCAACATTAAGGGTGTGTGTGAAGAAAGTGGTAGCGTGGCACCGCCATAATAGAGGGGAACCCCGCCTGCTGCCCCAGATCTATGAAAATGACAGCCCGGTCATGATGGACTACCTAAGGCACACGTTAACTGCCCTATTCTTGTGTCAAGAATGAGTTGACCACAAATGGAATGATGCTAATATTGTGTAACCCACGTTTGATTGTCCCCTTGTGTGTGTGTGTTGGGAGAGGAGAAGAGCATTGTTGGGAGAAGGGAGGCTTTGACCCAAATTAAAGTTTCCCACCACTCAGCGTCTCTCCTCACCACACGACCAGTAATGGCAGGATCTCCCACGGGGTGGGGGAAGCAGCTCTCACATATGTGTTCTGGCCTGTACAGAGCATGTACATTTTACTTTCCTGTTTCTGATTTGGATCTTATATTTCAACTTGAATTTAAGATTTGCTGTAAATGTATCCTTCAGGGAGCATCATTTTTCTTCCTCTTCCTTCCTCCTCCTCTCGTCTCTCCCCCAGATCCCCAGCGATAAAGTGGCTACCAGTTTCCATTTCCAAAATGTCAGATTCCTCTCACTGGCAGCCACTGAGGAGTGAGCATTAAAACCCCCACCCAGTCCTCACGCAACCCCACGCAACCAGTTATAGTAACACTAAGCATGCATTCTGTATGGTACTGTTAGCAAAGTTATTTTGTATCCCTGGAGAAGATAAGTCAGGAAGCCCAACTTCAAATGGCTAGACCAGGTTTAATTTATGGTTATAAACATCCTCTCCACACTAGATCTGGAATTTGCAATGCTGTAGGGAAAGAAGTGCAGTACCCTCCATCATCTTCTTACTGGAGTAAAACGTTGATGAATATCCTGCAATGTTCCCTAAATGCACAGAGTGTGTTCCTTGTTTGCATTGTGTTATACAGTATAACACCACACTGCACTCTTTGAGGGCTAAGTGTGAAACAGATGGTTTCCAAATCATTGCCTTACACATGCAATATTCACTGGTGTACTTGTCAACTCTAATAAATAAATAAAAATTCAGACACGGCAGGGAAAGTTAATGCCAGTGGGAGCTGCGGGATTAAAATACATTTCAAAAGTACAAGATATTGGTGGCAAGAAAAATTGATATTGAGAAATACCTTTAACACATGTATATTAAGTAAATCCTCCCTACAATATTAAGTATTGCTCCCTACAACTTCTCGTGCCGCGTTCTCATACTGAGCTGGAAGACACTTTATTAGAGATGGGTGAATTTTTGGGGCGGCTCGGCTCCTTTTTTATTATTATTATTATTATTATTATTTTATTATTATTATCAACACAATCCGTGGATTCTTAAGAATTTGCCAACGGATCGCTGAATCCACGGATTGGATTCTACAAATCCATTAACAGATTGTATTCAACGGCGGATTTTGCTGAATCCACGCGGATTCAAACCGACCAAATCTGTCAGCGGATTTTACGCGGTGAAATGGATTTTGGGGGAAAATGCGAGAAAATTCGGGAATTAGATTTGGGCGCATTCACCCCTCTCTACACTTTATAGTTCATGCACTTGAACGACCCATAAGAAAATGGCAATCCATTACTAAATAAACGAATCCACGTGCCTGTTCCACCGGCAGCTATAGTCTGACACACTTCTGACTCCACGTAGGCACCACACCGACTCGTGTCTCGCTCAAAATGAGCTTCTTCAGGGGTCATAATAATAGGAATAACTGAATATGTAGTATCTTCCGAGCTGAAAGATATTGGCTGAAATAAAGCCGTCATTGTGTCAACTGTTTCCTTGCCGATTTCTTATAAAATGTGCGTATATGGTAAACTGCTCATGATGAATCCGTTCAGTTTCCTCCTCAAATATACTTTACCTACTGTATGTAAGTAACGGGTAGAGAAGTGGTATATATATATCCCGCATGCTAAACACTGTGCAGTGCTGGGATTACAGAAAAGCCTTATGGGTTTCTCATATCATTAGAAGAAGTTAGAGGTTCATAGAAGATAGTATTTAAAAGGTATACAAAGAGGATTAGCGAAACCAGTGGAATCTGATATCTAAGAGGCAAATCACAGGTTAGCCTTGCCTTAGGCAACAGAGAAACAGAGGTCTGAGCTTGTCTTCCACACCGCCACCTAGGAAATTAGCCAAAACATTAGCAGGGATCTGAGAGAAATCGGAGAGAGACGCAGAAAGTGGGTACAATCTGTTTTAATCAATTTATTGTGACATACATGTAGCCCTAGATTTTGGGCTATTATTATGTCCTCCTCCTGGCAGCAATCCCTGGTAAGGGCAGGTTTACCAGGAGTAATCATGGGTTTTCCCCACACCTTGCAGCTCAGTGAGTCAGAGAATGTAGTGCAATCAGGCCTGCTGTCCAATCAAGGACAGGGGGCTGGTTCTTACTGGAACTGACTTAAGGAGCTGTACATATTAATTTAGTTAGTTGTGCCTCTACCGTGATTAAGATGTGGTCTCTCCAACTCAGTAGAGCAGGGCTCTGCTTACTGTGGCCTTCCCTACGGGGATAGGTGGAAGACTATTCCCCTTACCCCACAAGGGGGTAAGGGAAGAGTAAGGACTGCTCCTGGTGGCTGGTGGCCGGGAGTGAAGGTCCAGGGACATCCTAAAGGTGAATAAGAAGGGATTCAGTGTAAGCTGTCCACTGCTGTGATTCAGAGAGAGAGACTGAATAAAGATCAACTGTTTCTATGTTCCCCTGGCCTGAGACTGAAATCTATCAGGCAGGAGAAGAGGTAGTTCTCCTGCAGAGATTTCTCCCCATACATCTGGGGGCTGCAAGAGATGGAGGTGCTGCACCTGTGAGTACGATTAGGGCAAGACCCCAGAAGCCTGTCCTGTCATTCCCCTATAACACCATGCGGGAGCACCACACTACCATGAGTAACAGAGCAGCTTTCCCCAAGATAGACCCTATGTGAGATTGAAAAGGGGGAAGGGGGGGGGGGGCACAGGGTTACATACAGTTATAAAGTAAATTGAAAAAATTCAAACAGTAAAATTTCCAGATAAACTAAAGATGTATCAGTGAGGCAGCGCTGCAGGAGCAGAAAGGGGCAGTTAGCCGCTGCAGACAGACTTTCCGCTTCTGGAAACCCTGCCGCAGCCGATGCACCGCGGTAAACACCACCGCAACCGATACACCACTGGAATCCCCGCCGCAGCCGATACACCGCTGGAAACCCAGCAGCAGCCGATACACCACTGGAAACACCGCCGCGATACACCGCTGGAAACGCCGCCGCCGATACGTATATTATCCCAGAGCACACACTGTAACGTGCGGTTCCTGTATTATCCAGAGCACATACTGTAATTGCGGGGTCCTGGTTATCCCAGAGCACATACTGGAACTGGCGGGTTCCTGTATAATCCCAGAGCACCACACTGTAAACTGTGCGGGTTCCTGTATTATCCCAAGAGCACATACGTAACTGTGCAGGTTGCCTGTATTATACCAGAGCACACACTGTAACTGTGCAGGTTCCTGTATTATACCAGAGCACACACTGTAACTGTGCAGGTTCCGTATTATCCAGAGCCACACACTGTAACTGTCGCGGTTCTGGTATTATCCCAGAGCACATACTGTAAACTGTGCACGGTTCCTGTATTTTCCAGAGCACACACTGAAACTGTGCGGGTTCCTGTATGTATCCCAGAGCACATACTGTAACGTGTCAGGTGCCTGTATTATTCCACGAGCATACTGTACTGTGAGGCTGATTCAGAGCACCACTGAACTGTGCGGTTCCTGTCTTACCCAGAGCACAACTGTAAACTGTGGGGGTTCCTGTATTATCCAGAGGCACATACTGTAATCTGCGGGTTTCTGTATTATCCCAGAGCACACACTGTAAACTGTGGGGTTCCTGTATTATCCAGAGCACAACGTACTGTCGGTTATGTATTTCCAGCACACATGTAACTGTGCGGTTCCTGTATTATACAGAGCACCACACTGTTAACTGTGCAGGTTCCTGTATTATCCAGAGCACACACTGTAACTGTGGCGGGTTCCTGATTATCCCAGAGCACATACTGTAACCTGTGCAGGTTCCTGATTATTCCAGAGCACACACGTAACTGTGCGGGTTCCGTATTATCCCAGAGCACATACGTAACTGTGCAGGTTCCTGTATTATTCCAGAGCAACACACTGTAAATGTGCGGGTTCCTGATTATCCCAGAGCACATACTGTAACTGGCGGTTACTGTATTATCCCAGAGCACAACTGTAACTGGCGGGTTCTGTATTACCCAGAGCCACTACTGTACTGTGCGGGTTCCTGTTTATCCCAGAGCACATACTGTAAATGTGCGGGTTCCTGGATTATCCCAGAGCACACACTGTAACTGTGCGGGTTCCTGTATTATCCCAGAGCCACATACTGTAACTGTGCAGGTTCCTGTATTTACCAGAGCACACACTGTAACGGTGCAGGTTCCTGTATTATACCAGAGCACACACTGTAACTGCTGCAGGGTTCCTGTTATCCAGAGCACACACTGTAACTGTGCGGGTTCCTGTATTATCCCAGAGCACATCACTGTAACTGTGCAGGTTCCTGTATTTATCCCAGCACAAACTGTAACTGTGCGGGTTCCAATATCATGCAGGGGTCTGGGACATTTAGTCATGGCCGTTCACCAAAAAATCACCGTGTCGCTAGACCTTCCGCCACCGGCCACTTTGCCGCTACGGGTAAGGGACTAAACATCCTACCCTATGCCTTACCTTAAAACCCCTTAAATTAAAACCTCACCTAACAGTAATACAATTTACTTTAGAAGTGGCCGTCGGTGTTCGGTTGTGGCGGTGTTTCCAGCGGTTTATCGGTTGCGGCGGTGTTGTTCCTAGCGGTGATCAGGGCGGCGTTTCCCGGTGTATAGGCTCGGTGGGGTTTCAAGAGGTATCGTTGCAGCCGGTGTTCCAGCGGTGTTCGCGGCGGCGTTTCCAGCGGTGTATCGCGGCGGCGTTTCCAGCAGTGTATCGGCTGCGGCGGGGATTCCAGTGGTGTATCGGCGGCGGTGTTTCCAGTGGTGTATCGGCGGCGGTGTTTCCAGCAGTGTATCGTTGCAGCGGTGTTTCCAGTGGTGTATCGGCTGCTGCTGGGTTTCCAGCAGTGTATCGGCGGCGGTGTTTCCAGTGGTGTATCAGCGGCGGCGTTTCCAGCGGTTGTAG
>CM071576.1:2953506-3059972 GCA_036426205.1 Ascaphus truei
TGTGCCTCTGTGATAATACAGGAACCTCCCAACAGTTACAGTATGTGCTCTGGGTAAACAGGAACCCGCACAGTTAGTATGTGCTCTTGGATAATACAGAACCCTCACAGTTACAGTATTGCTTCGTGGAATAATACAGGACCTGCACAGTTACAGTATGTGCTCTGGGATAATACAGGAACCCGCACAGTTTACAGTGTGTGCTCTGGAATAATACAGGAACCCGCACAGTTTACAGTATGTGCTCTGGATAATACGAACCGCAGTTACAGTGTGTGCTCGTTGGATAATTACGGACCTGCACAGTTTACAGTGTAGTGCTCTGGTATAATACAGGACCTGCCACAGTTACAGTGTGTGCTCTGGTATAATACAGGACCTGCACAGTTTACAGTAGGTGCTCTGGGATAATACAGGAACCCTGCACAGTTTCAGTGTGGTGCTCTGGGATAATACAGGACCCGCACAGTTCCAGTATGTGCTCTGGGATAATCCAGACGTAGCTCTTCGCTACAGTTCAGTATGTGCTCTGGATAATACAGGAACCGCACGTTACAGTGTGTGCTCGTGGGATAATATACGGCATATTGTAAGGTTTCTGGATATTGTATATCAGTGATTGTGTTGTACAAAGACAAGAAAAAAATGGGTGTATATAGCGCTAAAAATGTGTACAGTGACTATAAAGGTGATGTGATGTGATAATACACAGATAATATAAATGACCCTCTGAGCCGATACGAAACAGAATATAAAATGCTGCTAAGTAAGGGCATCGAGGATGGCGCAATTACAGTGGATGAGTCAGAGTTTTAAATTTTTCACGAACACCAATTTTTTATTTTATCCCTAAAATACACAAAGATATTAATTTTCCCCCAGGCCGACCGATTATTTCGGGCATATCATCACTCACGTCCAATTTATCTCAGTTCATTGACCACCATTTACAACCTCTGGTGTGTCGGGCTACATCTTATTCACGTGATACTACGCATGTCCTGCAGCTGTTGAGGGATTTGGAATGGCAGTCTGAGTACACATGGGTGACTGCAGATGTAACATCTTTATACACTACGATCAACCATCTTAAGGGTTGCCATGCAGTATCACGCATGTTGGAATCAGATACTGCCATTTCAACAGTACGTAAATCATTTTTGTTAGACAGCATACGTTTTATTTTAACACATAATTATTTTCAGTTTAATTCACAATTTTATTTACAGGTGTGTGGAACGGCGATGGGCACTAGGTTTGCCCCAAGTTATGCTAACATCTTTATGGACAGTTGGGAAGAGGATTTTATTTGGAACAACTGTCCTCTTGGGGCATACCTGGTGCTCTGGCGCCGTTTCATAGATGACGTGATTTTTGTATGGTCTGGTAGTGTAGAACAGTTAGAATTATTTTTTGTCTACTTAAATAATAATGATAGGGATCTTTCATTTACGTTCAACCACAATAAAGATCACATAGAATTCCTGGACCTTAAGATCTCAGCTGTAAATAATATAATTCAGACGAAGACCTATTTTAAATCTGTACAGGCAAATAATTATTTACGAGCAGACAGTCAACATGATCCAAGTTGGATATGAAACATTCCAAAGGGACAACTTACACGCCTGAAGCACAACTGCTCCAATCCGGAGGAGTATGCCATACAGGCAAATGAGCTCAAAAATAAATTTAAGGCTAGAAAGTACTCAGAGAAACTACTATCAGATGCTTCTCAGTAGGTAGATCTGATAGATAGAAGTAGTCTCTTAGAATATAAAAAACCAGTAAGGGGTAATGAATTTAACGGTAGTTTGGCTTTTGTAACACAGTATAACGAAATGGCCCCAAAAATTCGGCACATCATAAACAAACATTGGCCCATTCTAATGTGTGATAACACGTTAGCACAATGTCTTCCAGCAAAACCCAAAATCATTTTTACTAAAGCATCTAATTTAAAATCACGGTTGGCACCTAGTTGTCCTTTGGACCATGGTGAGTCTGTGTCAACAAATGCAATTAAGGGTTTCTTTAAATGTACCAGGTGCACTGCATGTTCATATAGTCAGTGGTTGACAAATCACCAAAAAATCTACTCGCCACACAAAAAAATCTACTCGCCACCTAGTACCAAACGTATGCTGCTTGGGACAATATTTACTCGCCCGGGGGTTAAATCCACTTGCCCGGGGCAAGCAAATGTATAAGTTTGTCGAACACTGCATATAGTGATAACACCAAAACATTTAGATCCAATGTAACTTCTAAAATATATAC
Source organism: Ascaphus truei (assembly GCA_036426205.1). Lineage (NCBI taxonomy): Eukaryota > Metazoa > Chordata > Amphibia > Anura > Ascaphidae > Ascaphus > Ascaphus truei. The sequence goes on from CM071576.1 coordinate 2,955,787, forward strand.
CATCAAGTCTCATATTAATTGTCATACTTCATTTGTGATCTATCTACTCCAGTGCCCCTGCGGCCTTCAGTATGTGGGCCATACAGGAAGGGGCTATCAGAGGAGAGTGTATGAGCATATATATAATATAAAGAGAGGTCTCATTACACATAGTGTTTCACACCATTTTTTAACCTACCATAATAAAAATCCGGTTGGGTTGAAATGCCAGGCCATCGAAACAATACGGGCCAATTGGAGGGGGGGGCGATCAGCTCAATCAGATCAGTAGGCGAGAGTCATACTGGATCTATGAGCTGAAAACCCTCTCTCCAAATGGCTCAAACATTGATTTTGACCTAGGAGCTTTTTTAAAAGAATTGTTTTAAATTAATTAAATTATCTATATATTTATTTTTTATATTTTTTAATTATATATATATATATATATATATATGTAATTTTATTGTAAAATGTGATATTATCAGATGGATGTTTACGTTGTGTCTAGTTTACGATTTGTTAGTCATTGTGGTGGTTTATATTATGTATAATCATACACCTGAGCAGCTAACATTTTTAATTGCATTTTTTATGTATTTTTTATGATTTGTATTGTGTATTAGATTTGTTGCCTCTGTTTGTTTTGTAAGTGTTAGTGAGGCTGATTGTTCATATGGGCATGACTGACAGTAGCTTAAACCAATTATACACTTGTTTTAGATTATCCAATAGAAATCGCTTTGCCAGTATATAAGTAATTCATGTCCATCATCCCATATCCCCTGAAGAAGTGCGCATGCGCACGAAACGCGTTGGGCCGATTTGTTAGTACATGTTGAGCGTGGCAGTGGACTTGCAGTAGCTGTTCAGTTCATTGAGAGGGAATTTGGCGAGCCATCCCGCCCTCTGTGAGTGTGCTTCCGGAGGCAGCTTGACGGACAGTTCCAGGAGAGCCAACGAGTCGTTTAGTATGACGCACTTCCGGTTACGGAGCGGAGGAGAGCCCTGGATGCCAGAAGTTTGAACGGAGCTGCAGCCGGACACAAACCAACATTAAACCCCTGCTCGTGATCTGTGGCAGTTCTGTAAGTAGGATTCCGGTTTTACCCACCGGATCCCACGCCTGCCACGTTATTGTTATTGTGATTAATAAATTTATCCTTTTAGTTATAGTCAGCCTTGCTTGTTATATGTAGTATTTGTCTTGTCTTGTTGGTCCTGCTTGTTTGGTATTTACATATTACACTATGATATGTTCCTTTTGTTTATTTTCCCTCTCTGCATTATGTTGACGGAGTCGCCCTATTGAAGTTAAGCAGGAAGGACACTTCTACAGCATTCTGCTAATTTGAGACTCTATCATTGTTGGACATTTGATTCCAGCTTTGGACTAATCGGCACCGGTCTGTATTGTTTTATTAGTGATTGTGTTGTGTTCAAGAAGGCATACTGTAAGGGTTCTGGATATTGTATATCAGTGATTGTGTTGTGTTCAGGTAGGCATACTGTAAGGGTTCTGGATATTGTATATCAGTGATTGTGCTGTGCTCAGGTAGGCATACTGTAAGGGTTCTGGATAATGTATATCAGTGATTGTGTTGTGTTCAGGTAGGCATACTGTAAGGGTTCTGGATAATGTATATCAGTGATTGTGTTGTGTTCAGGTAGGCATACTGTAAGGGTTCTGGATATTGTATATCAGTGATTGTGCTGTGTTCAGGTAGGCATACTGTAAGGGTTCTGGATAATGTATATCAGTGATTGTGTTGTGTTCAGGTAGGCATACTGTAAGGGTTCTGGATATTGTATATCAGTGATTGTGCTGTGCTCAGGTAGGCATACTGTAAGGGTTCTGGATAATCATGATTGTGTTGTGCTCAGATATGCATCGTGTAAGGTTCGTGATATTCTGTATCATTAGTGTGTCTTGTGGCTCATGTAGGCCATATTGTTAGGTTCTGACTATTGTAATCCATGCTTGATGTGTGTAGTGCTAGTGAGTCTGGTCGTACAGGATGGTGCTCAGTAGGCATATTTGTAAGGGTTTTCTTGGATATTGTATATACAGTGTGATTGTGTTTGACAACAGACATAGAAAAAATGGTTATCATACCTAATGTTGTACAACAATCGTGATTTAATAAATGTGTCACCATGAATAATAGGTTATGGATGACACCCTTACTGATACTGCACCACTCTGAGTCCGGATACAAAAATAAGGCTGCTAAGTAATGGTGCACTCGAGGGTTGCGCACATTGACAGTGGTGATTGGAGTCGATGGGTTTTAAATTTTCACGACCACACCAATTTTTATTTTATCCTAAACATACACAAAGATAGTAATTTTTCGCCCCATGCGACCTTATCGTGAGTGCCATATCATCACTCACTTCCATTTAATCTCATTCATTGACCACTCATTGTGTACAATCCTCTGGTGTGTCGGTCGCTACATCTTATTCACGACTTGATCTATGCTATGTCTGCACGTTTGATAGGGATTTAGGATGGTCAGTGCTAGGACACATCTGGGTGGATGCAGTATGTAACTCTTTATCCTACCGATTCACCATCTTAAGGGTTTGCCATTGCATATCACGCATGTTGGAAATCAGATCGGCTCATTTCACCGTGCGAATTCATTTTTGTTAGACCAATGCACGTTTTTATTTTAACACATATTTTTTAATTTTCATTTTAATTCAACATTTTATTTACAGGTGTTGTGGAACGGGTCGATGGCACTAGTTGCCCCAATTTATGCTGAACTAGCTTATGGACAGTTGGGAAGTAGGATTTATATTTGGACAATTACCTATGGGTCCTCTGGCAAACCTTCTTGGTGCTCTCTGCGCCGTTGTTCATAGATGACTGATTTATGTATGGTCTGGTATTGTAAACAGTTAGAATTCTTTTTTGTCTACTGTAACTATATGATATGTGAATCTTTTCATTTACCGTTTCTAACCACTCAATAAAGAATTCACATAGGAATTCCTGGCCCTTAAGATCTCTAGCTGTTGTAAATTATATTCAGACGAATACCCTATCTATTGTAAGATCTTGTATACAGTCAATATAATTATTTACGAGTCAGACAGTCACATGATCCTAAGTTGGATTGAACATTCCAAGGGACAACTTTACACGACGCCTGAAACCTGGATATTGTATATCAGTGATTGTGTTGTGTTCAGGTAGGCATACTATAAGGGTTCTGGATAGTTTAAGAAATATTCCCCAATCAGCAAATGGATACAGGCTTTTAAACGATGGGTATCTGTTTCCACTTTAGTCAATGGCATTTTCGGTATGTTATGTTGTCCTTTCTCATTGCAGGGCAGGATTACTTGGCATGGTTAATTGCAATGAGCTCATTGTAATCTTAAATAGCTTGCTCGTACATTAATATTCTTGCCTCCGTTTTGGATAATTGAGTTCCTCGATGAGAAACATGCAATCTTAAATTCATCAATGCTCTCATACTGTAGGGCTGGACATGTGGCCATGGGCTAAATCTGTCCCTGTACAGGACCTTGTACTATCTGTTCCTACTAATTTCACGGCAGTTGCTCACGCCGCTAAGTACAATTTTGTTATATATATATATATATATATATACAGTATATATAGTACAGATGTAATAGATGCTGGCAAAATGTAAGTATAATATTATTAAGTATTCTTAAATGTATCTTAATTTACCATATTAAGTGGTCCTGCCACTCGTTCAATGTTAGTGATCCGGGCCCATTGGAAACGAGTTGAAGAGCTCTCCTGTACTGTAGGTTGTGATAGTTTGCCCTGTATCTTGTGCCTTGTATAGTATATTGTATATATTACAGTTGCATATTTTTGTTGAGCTGCTTCTTTCGTTTGTGCTAATCTTCCTCAAACACGGAGTTCTCTATGTCCTGAATCTGTGTACTTCACGTTTTGCAGAACATATTTTCGTTTTTCTCAACATCTGTAGGAAATATAGAACATTCTCTCAGTCCAGGTCAGTGTCACCTGAGGCTGCACATGTGAAAGCATCAGGAATGGGCATGCCGTTCCCCAATGAGTACATCACTTCAAGTCATGTTTCTGAAGCTGTAACAATAAGTGTTGTTGTCCTGAAGGTGTCTTATCTGCAGTCTGTTTTGCGTTTTGAAAGGTGCAGTTCCACTTACTTCAATCATTCTTGTTTTTACAAATGCCATTCCTACAGTATCTCTTTTTCTCCATGAGCAGGATTGTCTGAATACAGCTTTACAGTAAGTCTCAGTGCGGATTATTGAGACTTTGGAATCGCTGTTGCATTCTATTTCAAAGCAGCGACCCAGACTGCTTGTTTATTGTGCGTCTTAACACAAAAAACTGTAAATATGGCGCCAGACAACAAACATGCCGCAGCAAGGCCTGACGCGGTGACCATTGCTTCCCCAGTTTGCTTGGTGCAGCACAGCTGTTCCACTTGGGCACGACACGACGAAACTGATGGAGGAGGGCCTATAGGGGACCACTGATACGCTATAGGGGACCACTGACATGCTATAGGGAACCACCCGGTTCAGATAATATTACAATAATTATACCAGGTTGCTGCTTTAACGTCATAATACATCTGAATATACCATATTTTTGCTATTGTTTGCGGCACTTTCCATCATATTCAAAGCTATTAAATATACTTTAAATTATAAGAACAATATTACATTGTTCAATTACTTTTCTATGTCACATTTACGATCCAGTTCCGTACGCTGACAACAACCGTCTTCCCCTCGCTGGAAAAGATTTCAGTTACATTCATCTTTGTGTTCAGCCTATAAGAAATCTTCATGAAACAAATGGGCGGCACCCACTGAGCCGTAGGTAAGGGAGATAAGGGAGGTAAGGGAGATAAGGGAGATAAGGGCGCACTAAGGGCAGATAGGGTCAGTGACAAAACTATGCCAGGGATTCCCTCCAAGAGGGAGGGTAGGCACTTGCTAATCTGAGTGTAAGCAGCAGGATGGAGGCTGGGGGTGAGGGAGGGTATCTCAAGGTGGTGTGAACAATTTATGTCCCAGACACAAAATAAAGTGAAACCAGATTTGCAAGTGGGTGAATAAAATAATTTAATGAAGTCCTATGGCCAAACTCAAATAAAGAGACTCGTGGGCAACATTATAACAAACATATAAATAAAGGCGCACTCAGAAGGTAAGCGCCAGTGCTAAGTAACAAAGCCCCACGGTACACAGGGTTAATTGGGCTTCCACCAGGGACCTAGCCATTTCCTGTTATATACACACACAACTTGAGTATTTCCAAAGCTTTCTTGGCTCTTCTATTAAAAAAGGTACTTTCTGACTTCTAAGTACTATCCATTAAAACGTGCCCCTGCCTCAAGGTGTATTTAGGTTACATACTGTTTGTCATCACATGCTCGGTCTCATCTGCCAGAATTCGTCCATCTATCCACCCTGTTTTGTGACATGTCAAATAGTGTATTACTTCTCCAGCCTATTGAGGCTTTGCTTAAGCTTGTTCATAATAGCAGATTTGTTTAGCTATTGCCAGCGTGTGCTAAGTGTAAATAGGATAAGTGGGAAACGCTCATACAGTACACCTTCAAACTCATTTATTTACTGTTCTATAAAGAAATTGCTGACATTTGTTTTTGGAAATGAAGAACATCTGACATCTATTACACACTGGAGAGAATTGCTCAATTTTGGGTTTATGTGCAAAAAGTTCAACAATCTTGCAATCAGCTATGCTGGGCAGAGCTCAAGACCGGTCAGCTCCAGAGATGTGTGTTCTCTCCAAAGGTCAGCTCTCATTCAGAGCTAAGGAGTCACTTCCTGTCTCAAAGGCAGGCTTTTTCTACCACCTCTAATCAGGCAGGTGGTGTTAGTTAATTTGCTACCAGCCGTTAACCACCACACTGCTGGATTAGAAGCACATTTGTGAACAGGGATAAGTCCCCTGTTACAGTACCCCTACCACAGACATACAGAACCCCAACCACACATACTGAACCCCTACCCCGCACATACTGTACCCCTACCTGGCACATACTGTACCCCTACCCCGCACATACTGTACCCCTACCCTGCACATACTGTACCCCTACCCCGCACATACTGTACCCCTACCCCGCACATACTGTACCCCTACCCCACACATACTGTACCCATACCCAACACATATGGTACCCTACCTCACAAATGATGTACCCCTAACCCCCACATACTGTACCCCTAACCCACACATACGGTACCCCTATCCTGCATATACTGTACTCCTACTATACCCATACTGTTCCCCTACCCCACACATCTGGTTCCCCTACCCACACATACAGTACCCCTACCCCACACATACTGTACACCTACCCCGCACATACTGTACCCCTACCCCGCACATACTGTACCCCTATCCTGCACATACTGTACCCCTTCGCCACATATACTGTACCCCTACCCCATACATACTGTACCCCTACCCCGCACATACTGTACCCCTACCCCACACATCCTGTACCCCTACCCCTCAAATACTGTACCCCTACTCCACACATACTGTACCCTCCACACACATACTGTACCCTTATCCTCACATACTGTTACCCCTACCCTCACATAATTAACCCCTACACTCACATTCTGTACCCCTTACCCCCACATCCTGTACCCATAACCCCCGCACATCACTGTACACCTACCCACACATTACCTTTACCCCTACACACACCATACTGTACCCCTTACCCCACACATCTGATCCCTAACCCTGCACATCCTGTACCCCTTAGCCTCACTCCTGTACTGTATCCTCCGACCCTTCACAATCCTGTCTGGTAACCGACCCTTCACAATCATGTACTGACCCCTACCCTGCACATGACTGACCCAACCCCTTCCCAATCCGATACTTACCTGTCGACCATGTACCCCTTACCGCATCACTCTGGCCCTTACCTGTACCCCTAACCACCCCATATGATACATCGTACCCGACCTCACATCCCTGTATCCCTACCCCCACATACTGTAACTGTACCCCTTCCTCCTTACTGACCCTCCTGTCATCGTACCACTACCGCACACTTACGTCCCCACCCTACGGCGTACCGCCCTTGAACATCCTGTACTCTGTACCCCCGCCTCACACCTTACCTCCGATGTACTGTACCCGACCCCTTCACATCCTGTACCCTACCTAACCCCGCACATACTGTACTGTAGCCACCCTTCACATCCTACCCCTACCCCCTCACATACTGTACATGTCCCGAACCCTTACATCCGTGTACCCCACCCGCACATACATTGTACTGTGCCCGACCCTTCACAATCCTACTGTACTCGCACATAAGTACGTACCCCCCTCCCCACTGATACCCCCCAATGTACTGTACCCGACCCTTCACAGCCTTGTACTGTACCCCTACCCCGCACATAATGTACTGTACCCGACCCTTCACATCCTGTACCCCTACCCCGCACATAATGTACTGTACCCGACCCTTCACATTCTGTACCTGAATTGGGAACTTGTCAATCATGGTGCCTAATTTGTCAATCTGTTATTTTCCTCCAACTGTGCCCTTATGAGTATAGGTTGCAAATGACCGAATATCTTAATTACATTTGTGTACTCACAATGTTGCTGCTGATGCTGCTTGCAAACACAGGGGCCTATGCACTAAGCGCTGATAAAAAAAAGATTGCTGTCCTGTTTAAATTGCCATTTTTTACAGCGTTGCAATCACGGTGCAGAAAGCGCAGAATACCTGTGATAGCAACATTTGCTAAACTGGCGAGTAGCCGGCGCTGTGCTGATTGCCTCTCTGGAAAGGGCTCACCCTGCGATTTATTTCTGCTGCAGGGCGAGTCCCTGTGCAAATGTCGCTAGAGATCAAACATTTTTAATATCAAAGGTAATACTAGTGTATTGTAGCAGGGGGTCTCCTGAGCAGAACCACGTTGATTTGAGGTCCAGGGGCCACCTGCTTCCCGAGATACAGGTCCCGTTATGGGGTGCCGGTATCTCCCATGCATTTTATTCTCACGGTCACGTGACATTTAAATGCATAGGAGATGCCGGCACCCCATAACGGTGTCGGACACAGGGGGTCCCCGGACCTCGCATCAACGCGGATCGCTCCGGAGACCCCCTGCTCATCTACAGTAGTATTAACATTTATATTAAAACAGCTGCTACCCACAAACATTCAATCCACAACAACACTAATACCCACCTCCTCTACCCTCACATAATCGATACCAGAGGCCGCGGAGGTCCTCGGGTGGTCCTCGCGGGTCCTGGCTGGCCTGCGGTACCAATCGTGTGGCAAAATTATTTTGTGCTAACATTTAAATAAATACACCCCCACCCCTCTCCCAACACATACAGTACAGTAATAGTCAAAATAACTATTATCCAAATATGGATAATAGCTCATTTGCCTGTTATTAAATAAAATATTAGCCAGCCAGCATCAATAAAGTAAATAAAACTTTCTACTTACAGTACCCGTGCCATCACCATCAAGGACATCATCCCCAGCATACTGCAGGGCCATGTCCTCCGTTGCCAGAAAGAATACAATAAAAAATACAATCTAATGGTCCCTAACCCCTTAATCACCTTAGCGATTAGTAACCGCAATAGTAATTAAGGGGTTAACCCACCCTCCCCTGCTACACACCCGGGAGGCCTAACCACCCACCCCGGACCCACTATACCCACCCTGTACCCATTGATTGGCATAGTGGTACATCATACCCATATAATATGGGCATGATAAGCCACAACAGCAGTCAATGGTCAATCAGCCAATGGGCAATTAATGGGTATCAGCTCCGGAGACTCCGGGCATCAATCCGATGCAGGAAAAATGCATTTTTGTTCTAGGTCCCCTCTCGCCGCTTATCGGCAGCTTCTCACCACCTTCCTGCCAACTTTTCGTGGCGGGAGCATTGAGAGGAAATCTCTATTCTAGAGCCGCGATTAGCCTCGATAAGCTAATCGGGGCTACTAGAATTGCACAAGTTTGAAAACCTGCCGATACGTGGCTTATTGCCGCGCGTTTGGCTATTTTTTTTTGTGGATTTTTTTTGCTGAAAAGGCCTTTTATCGCCGACTTATCGGGGCTTAGTGAAAGCTTTTTGGCAATAAGGCCTCGATAGGTGGCTTATCCCTGCTTAGTGCATAGGCCCCACAGTATGGAAATTTTTGTTGCACATTCACTGTACATCTCTATCTGCTCTCGCTGAGCTTTAAATCTGTAGCTGAGTATCAGCTAGGTGCTAATTAATCAGCCCTCCTCCTAACTGCATGTGGTTGCAGTGTATACAAGACTGCAATATAGCATAGGAGACCTATAGAGCCGTAACCGTGGAAGTGTGTACTCCCAGCACAGACTGCATACAGCGGCTGCACACTGCACACTGCGCACAGAGGCTGCACTTAGGGGCTGCATACAGCACACTGCACACTGCGCACAGGGACTGCACACAGGGGCTGGATACAGAGGCTGCACACTGCACACAGGGACTGCACACAGTGACTGCGCTCAGAGGCTGCACACTGCACACAAGGGCTGCACACAGGGGCTGCATACAGCACACTGCACACTGCACACAGGGGCTGCATACAGAGGCTGCACACAGCGACTGCGCTCAGAGGCTGCATACTGCATACAGGGGCTGCACACAGGGACTGCACTTAGCACACAGGGGCTGCACACTGCACACAGAGACTGCACACTGCACACAGAGACTGCACACAGGGGCTGCACACTGCACACAGGGGCTGCGCTCAGAGGCTGCACACTGCACACAGGGGCTGCACACAGGGGCTGCACACAGGGGCTGCATACTGCACACTGCACACAGGGACTGCACACTGCACACAGACGCTGCACACAGGGGCTGCATGTAAGATGTGGGCGGGGCTATCCGTGGGGCTCACACACTCGGGCGATGTTACCGCTTATATTACACAGCAGCAGCTGCTCGTGTCCCGGAGTCAGTGAGGGGGAGTAGCAGCGCTGGGCTGGATTGTAGTGGCTGCTCCTCTCCCCGTGAGACGCAATCTGCTGGATCCCGCACTCTGCTGCACTATATTCACTTTATCCCACTTGTGACGCACACTGCTGGTTGCGCTGGCGCACAGGTCGCAGAGTTAGAGCCGCACATGCAATACTTTCCTGCTGGGCAAACGCAGTACACAGTACACAATACACAAGCCGTCCCTGGCACTGATGGCATCACTGCTGTGACTCACTGCCGGTAACTTGTCAGCAATGAGGAGTACCTGTGAGTATTGTCCTGAGGTCTGGAAGCATTTCTGACGCAGTGATTGCACGGACAGTGCCTGCGCTCCCGCAGCTGCTTCTGATTGCGGTGAGATCTCCGCTGTGTGGACAGATGCATACAAATGTATTTAGGAGCCCAAAGGACAAGGAGTGGAAGCATCTCTCCCACAGCAACAACGTGAGTGCCCCCCAACCCCCCTCTCTCTAATCCCCGCCCCCCCATCCCCCCTCTCTCGTCCCCCCCATCCCACCTCTCGCTCGATCCCCCCCCATCCCCTGCCCCCCCATCCCCCCTCTTCGCTATCCCCCCCAGACCCCCCTCTCTCTATCCCCCCATCCTCCCCTCTCTCTCCCCCCATCCCCCCTCTCTCTATCCCCCCATCCCCCCTCTCTCTATCCCCCCCATCCCCCCTCTCTCTATCCCCCCAGTCCCCCTCCGCTCTATCCGCCCCCATCCCCCCTCTCTCTATCCCCCCCATCCCCCCCTCTCTCTTCCCCCCGTCCCGCCTCTCTCTATCCCCCCCCCCCTTCCCCCTCTCTCTAATCCCCCCCACTCCCCTCTCTCCTAATCCCCCATATCCCCCTCTCTCCTAATCCCCTATCCCCCTCTCTATCCCCCCATCCTTGTATCCCCCCCTCCTCCCCCCCTCTCTCTATCTCCCCTCTCTCTATCTCCCCCCTCTTCTATCCCCCTATCCCCTCCTCCCCTCGCCCCCTCTTATCCCCCGCTCTTCCCCCCTCTCGATCCCCGCCACTCTCGTCTTCCCCCCTCCCCCCTCTCTCTATCGAGCCCCCCCATCCCCCTCTCTCTAATCCCCCCCTCGCCCCCTCTCTCTATCCCCCCAATCTCCGGCCCTCTCCTCTATCCCACCCAGCCCCCCTCTCTCTTCCCCCCCTCTGCCCCTTTCCTATCCCCCCTCTCTATCCCCCATCCCCTCTCTCTATCCCCCCATCCCCCCCTCTCTCTATCCCCCCCTCTCTCTATCCCCCCCTCTCTCTACCCCCCCTCTCTCTTCCCCCCCGCTCTATCCCCCTCTCTCTATCCCCCCCCTCCAATCATTACCAGTCACAATCTTCGGCACTGTCTGTGCGGGGTCACTGTCTGTGCGGGGTCACTGTCTGTAGGGGTCACTTTGCTGGTCACTGTCTGTAGGGGTCACTATCTGTGCGGGTCACTATCTTTAGGGGTCACTATCTTTAGGGGTCACTGTCTGTGCGGGTCACTGTCTGTGCGGGTCACTGTCTGTGCGGGTCACTGTCTGTGCGGGTCAATATCTGTGCGGGTCACTTTGCGGGTCACTGTCTGTGCGGGTCACTGTCTGTCGGTCAGTCTGCTGGTGCGTCACTGTCTTGCGGGTGTCTGCGGGTCACTATCTGTAGAGGTTCACTATGTGTGCGATCACTGTCTGTGCAGGTCACTATCTGTAGAGGTCACTGTCTGTGGGTCACTATCTGTAGGGTCCTGGACATAGTTTCAGTCCGGACTTAGTAACAGTTTGTTAAGGTGTCAGCTGATCTGTGGGGCATTTAATGGTTAACGCGAATATGCATGATGCTGCGGTTAATACTAATTTGACGTGCGTTATGGATCTGCTGCGGTGATAATGGGATAGTCTGCGGTTAATGGGATATGCTGCGGTTATAATGGGATATGCTGCGGGTATAATGAGATATGGCTGCGGTATAATGTGAATGCTGCGGTATAATCGATATGCTGCCAGTATAGTGCCGATATGCTGAGGGGTATGTGGTACTGCACCGACACACTTATTCGAGCAAATACCCGGTATGTACCTGGCAGATCCTGGAATGCGCACTCCTCACCTCTGACAAGCCCCGTTGACATTTGCCTCCCAGCCTGGGTTCATGCCTGCTGACGGGCGGCTGATCGTTAAATGATAATGATAGGATTTAATAGGCTGCAATGCTTCGGTGTCACCAGGATGGCCTAATTCATGAATTGTAATGCAGTTATATATATATATATATACTGTGCAGTATTGCAGCCAGCGGGAATAAAAATGCTTCAATCCTGCTTGGAAAAATAACTAATGCACTCGCGGCAGAAAACAGTCACAAACCTCAATACACCCCGGGTATACCCGAATTCATGGACTAGCCAAGCTCGAATAACGTGTGTCGCCAGTGTATTACTGTGATATAATGCAGTATATAATCGGATAATGCTGCTGTAATCATTTGTTTGCTGCGGTGTTGCATTGTGCGGTGTAATGCTATATGCGTGTATGGCATGCTGTGTGTGGAATGCCGGTGTAATCATATGCGATGGGATCGCTGCGGTTTATGCGAGTATAGAGGTTGTTATATGTCTGCGTGTTAATGGACTATATGGTTGCGTTGTATGCGTATATAATGCGTATATGCTTAGATGCGGTTTAATGGGTAATGCTTTAGGTATAGGGATCGCTGCGGTTTAATAGGGTATATATGCGATATGCTGCAGTGTAATGCGGTATAATGGGATATGCAGTTGGCGTTTAATCTGGATAATGCATATCTGCAGTATAATGCGGTATAATGCGATAGCGGATCATTCGCGAGTTTAATCGTAATGGCGTGTTTGTAATGGATAATTATATGCAGTATTGTCGGTATTTTAATGCGTGTATGCTGCGTAATGCGGTTTAATGCCTATTATGACGAAGTATAAATGCGGATTGATTGCTGCGTGTATGAGTATAATGGATACTCTGCGGTAAGCGGTATAAGCGATATGCTGCAGTTGAATTCGGTATAATGCGAATGCTGCAGTATGAATGCTTATAATGCATATGGCTTGCAGTATATGCGGTATAATGGGTATGTAGCAGTAATAATGCGTGACATGGGATGTGCTGCAGATAATGGTAGGTATAATGGTATGCCTTGCAGATAACGTTCTTATAAATGGGATAGCGTCAACTAATGCGGTGTATATAATGGGATATGTGCAGTATTATAATGCGGTAATAATGCGATATGCTGCAGTAAGCATTATAATGCGAATGCTGCAGTATAAAATTCGGTATATGGGATATGCGGCAGTATATGCGTTATAATTGGAGATATCTGCAGTAGCATGCGTTATAGGCGATATGCTGCAGTATAATGCGGTATAATGGGATATGCTGCGATATAATAGTTAAAATGACCGTCTGGCACTTTTCCAGCCCCTGGGTCACACAGGATCCAAACCCGGTGACCCCCGGGTCTCTGCGCCATGCCTGCTGCGGGACTGCTCCTAGCTGTAACACTTCAGGGTTTGCATCTTCAGCAGTGTCAATATATAGCCCATATGGCGATGAAGAGGTTAAAAAGGGTAGTAATATCTACCAGCTGAGCGGCAATACTTTTTATTTAAATTAATTTAACCCATTTATTGCCAGAAAGATTACAGAGAAATGCAGTTTTTAGAAGGTAAATGGATGAGGTTAATTATTTGTACAGAATGTCTGGTCAGTATATAGAAGACATCACAATCCCCCATACAGTACTGTGTAAGCCAGGAAAGTAAGTACTGCGGGGTCCACTAGTAACTGCCCCTCAGGGCTGTATATGTCTATGAGGTATGCCTTTGAAAGTAGCCGGGAATGAAATGGTGAATGCCCCAAACGCTGGTACCCCTCGGGTTATATCAGGAGGCTCAGTGTAAACACCAGGCTATTTATAGAGGGGAATGTGTCCCTGTGCTGCTTTTACATGCAGGGAGAAGCCTTTCCTAGTGCTCAACGCTGCATCTGTCACCTCAAAGTGACATGGATTTCCAGTATCTATGTAAGGGTGACACCGGGGCTGTGACAGTGTTACCAGACACCGGGGCTGTGACAGTGTTACCAAACACCGGGGCTGTGACAGTGTTACCAAACACCGGGGCTGTGACAGTGTTACCAGACACCGGGGCTGTGACAGTGTTACCAGACACCGGGGCTGTGACAGCGTTACCAGACATCAGGGCTGTGACTTGTGTGACAGTGTTACCAGACATTAGGGCTGTGACTTGTGTGACAGTGTTACCAGACATCAGGGCTGTGACTTGTGTGACAGTGTTACCAGGCATCAGGGCTGTGACTTGTGTGACAGTGTTACCAGACACCGAGGCTGTGACTTGTGTGACAGTGTTACCAGACACCGGGGCTGTGACTTGTGTGACAGTGTTACCAGGCATCAGGGCTGTGACTTGTGTGACAGTGTTACCAGACATCAGGGCTGTGACTTGTGTGACAGTGTTACCAGGCATCAGGGCCTGGACTTGGTGTGACAGTGTTACCGAGGCATCCAGGGCTGGTGTAATTGTGTGACAGTGTTACCAGACATCAGGCTGGTAATTGGTGTGACAGTGTTACCAGCACCAGGGCTGTGAATTGGTGGGACAGTGTTACCAGCATCAGGGCTGACTGTGTAAGTGGGGGTTACCAGACATCAGGGCTGTGTAATTGTGTGACAGTGTACAGACAACCGGGGCTGTGACTTTGTGACAGTGTTTAACCAGACACGGGGCTGTGACGTGTGTGACAGTGTTACCAGGCATCAGGGCTGTGATTGTGTACAGTGTTACCAGGCATCAGGGCTGTGACTTTGTGTGACAGTGTTACCAGGCATCAGGGCTGTACTTGTGTGCAGGTGTTACAGACACCAGGGCTGTGACTTTGCAGTGTTCCAGGTCCCCACAGGGCTGTGACTTGTGTGACAGTGTTACCAGGCAGAGGGCTGTGACTTGTGACAGTGTACCAGGCATCAGGCTGTGTATTGTTTGACAGTGTTTTACCAGTACACAGGGGCTGTGATGTGTGACAGTGTTACCACGAGCACGGGCTGTGATTGTGTGACAGTGTACCAGGCATCGGGCTGTGGATTGTGTGACATGTTACCAGGCATCAGGGCTGTGACTTGTGACAGTGTTACCAGGCATCGGGGCTGTGATTGTGTGACAGTGTTACCGACACGGGGCTGTGACTTGTGTGACAGTGTTACCAGACATCAGGGCTGTGTGACTGTGTGACAGTTTGTCCTACCAGGCATCAGGGCTATGACTTGTGACAGTGTTACCAGGCATCAGGGCTGTGACTTGTGACCGTGTTACCAGGCACGGGGCTGTCTTGTGGACGCGTTACCAGGCATAGGCTGTGACTTGTGTGACAGTGTTACCAGACACCGGGGCTGTGACTTGTGTACAGTGTTACAGGCATCAGGCTGTGACTTGTGTGACAGTGTTACCAGACACCGGGGCTGTGACTTGTGGCAGTGTTACCAGGCACATGGCTGTGACTTGTGTGACATGTGTACCAGAACGGGGCTGTGACTTGTGTGTGACAGTGTTACCAGACCCGGGGCTGTGACTTTGTGACAGTGTTACCAGGCATCAGGGCTGTGACTTGTGACAGTGTTACCCAGGCATCATGGCTGTACTTGTGTGACAGTGTTACCGAGACACCGGGGCTGTGACTTGTGTGACATGTTACCACACCGGGGCGTGACTTGTGACAGTGTTACCAGGCTCGGCTGTGACTTGTGACAGTGTTACCAGGCATCAGGGCTGTGACTTGTGACAGTGTTACCAGGCATCAGGGCTGTGACTTGTGTGACAGTGTTACCAGACACCGGGGCTGTGACTTGTGTGACAGTGTTACCAGACACCGGGGCTGTGACTTGTGACAGTGTTACCAGGCATCAGGGCTGTGACTTGTGACAGTGTTACCAGGCATCAGGGCTGTGACTTGTGTGACAGTGTTACCAGGCACCAGGGCTGTGACTTGTGTGACAGTGTTACCAGACATCAGGGCTGTGTAATTGTGTGACAGTGTTACCAGGCATGGGCTGTGACTTGTGTGACAGTGTTACCAGGCAATCGGGGCTGTGACTTGTGTGCGTGTTACCAGGCCATCGGGGCTGTGATTGTGTGACAGTGTTACCAGGCTCAGGGCTGTGGACTTGTTGACAGTGTTACCAGGCATCGGGGCTGTGACTTGTGTGACAGTGTTACCGACACCAGGGCTGTGACTTGTGTGACAGTGTTACCAGAGCACAGGCTGTGACTTGTGTGACAGTGTTACCAGCATCAGACTGTGACTTGTGTGACAGTGTTACCAGGCACCAGGGCTGTTGAATTGTGTGACAGTGTTACCAGGCACCAGGGCGTTATTGTGTGACGTGTTCCCAGGACACCAGGCTGTGACTTTTGTGACAGTGTTACCAGGCATCAGGGCTGTGGACTTGTGGACAGTGTTACAGGCATCAGGGCTGTGATGTGTGACAGTGTACCACATCAGGGCTGTGACTTGTGTACAGTGTTACCGGCATCAGGCTGTGACTTGTGTGACAGTGTTACCAGGCATCAGGGCTGTGACTTGTGTGACAGTGTTACCAGGCATCAGGGCTGACTGTGTGACAGCGTTACCAGAATCAGGGCTGTGACTTGTGTGACAGTGTACCAGACATCAGGGCTGTGACTTGTGTGACAGTGTTACCAGACATCAGGGCTTGACTTGTGTGACAGTGTTACAGACATCAGGGCTTGACTTGTGACAGTGTTACCAGACATCGGCTGTGACTTGTGGACGTGTTACCAGACATCAGGGCTGTGACTTGTGTGACAGTGTTACCAGACATCCGGGCTGTGACTTGTGTGACAGTGTTACCAGACATCAGGGCTGTGACTTTTGTGACCGTGTTACCAGACATCAGGGCTGTGACTTGTGTGACAGTGTTACAGACATGATGCTGATTGGAAAAGATTGAGCTGCTATCCAAGATCCTTCAGTTGTTAGCAGAGGAGTTTAAGAGACGCCTCCCTTGCATATTTGTATGAACTTGTTATGTGAGGGTAGTAGGGA
Source organism: Ascaphus truei (assembly GCA_036426205.1). Taxonomy (NCBI): domain Eukaryota; kingdom Metazoa; phylum Chordata; class Amphibia; order Anura; family Ascaphidae; genus Ascaphus; species Ascaphus truei. The sequence goes on from CM071576.1 coordinate 2,972,897, forward strand.
GAGGTGAGGGGAGGGTGGGCTGCAGTGACTGGGAAGTGGGGAGGGGAGGCTGCAGTGACTGGGATGGGAGGTGGGGCAGAGTGGGGAGGGTGGCTGCAGTGGTGGGGAGGGTGGGCTGCAGTGACTGGGGAGTGGGGAAGGTGGGTTGCAGTGATTAAGGAGTGGGCTGCGGTGAGTGGGCTGCAGTGAGTGGGGTGTGGGGAGTGTGGGCTGCAGTGACTGGGGAGTGGGGAGGGTGGGCTGCAGTGACTGGGGAGTGGGGTGGGTGGGCTGAAGTGACTGGGGAGTGGGGAGGGTAGGCTCCAGTGACTGGGGAATGGGGAGGGTGGGCTGCAGTGAGTGGGGAGGCTGGGCTGCAGTGACTGGGGACTGGGGAGGTGGGTTGCAGTGATTCGGGAGAGTGGGCGTGCAGTGAGTGGGGAGGTTGGCTGCAGTGGACTGGGGGTGGGATGCAGTGACTGGGAGGGTGGGCTGCAGTGACTGGGGAGGGGGGCTGCAGTGGACTGGGGAGGGTGGGCTGCTGACTGTGACTGTGGCTGCAGTGACTGGGTGAGGGTGGGCTGCAGTGACTGGGGAGGGTGGGCTGCAGTGACTGGGAGGGTGGGCTGCAGTGACTGTGGGGCTGCCATACTGGGGAGGGTGGGCTGCAGTGACCTGGGGATGGTGGCTGCAGTGACTGGGGAGGGTGGGCTGCGTACTGGTGGGCTGCAGTGAGGGGAGGGTGGGCTGCAGTGACTGGGGATGGTGGGGCTGCAGTGACTGGGAGGGTGGGCTGCAGTGACTGGGGAGGTGGGCTGCAGTGGACTGGGAGGGTGGGCTGCAGTGACTGTGGGCTGCAGTGACTGGGGAGGGTGGGCTGCAGTGACTGGGGAGGGTGGGCTGCAGTGACTGTGGGCTGCAGTGACTGGGGAGGATCCTTAGCAGATCCTCCTGACATCTATCTGTTACATGTAGATCTGATCTGATGTCAGAATCTCTTAAACTGAGGCTAATGTATTAGAAACTGTCTGCCTTAATAGCCGTGTGTATGATTTCAGTATTGGACCTATTTGATACAAATAAATGCACATGCAGAGCCTGTTATGTTTCATTTAGGTTTCATTTATGAGGAGAAAATTTTGACAAGTATGTTCTTTATCTTAACCCTTTATTATCCTTGCTGATTTTTTTGTATGTTTTCACTAGATATAATCCATCTTTTGGCCCAACACGGAACTAAGATGCTTTTGAAAGTCAATAAATTATAAGTTTATCTTTCTTCTAAGAGAAAGCACAAGCCAAGACTCAGCAGGGTGCTTGAATACTGAGTTATAGTTATAGTTTGGGATTTTTATATGGTAGTATTTAATCATTCAGCCCCCAAGGGTTTTACAGCTCATCACAAAATCATTCCTTGCAGCCCTCGTGCTGCTGAGAACGGCAGACAAACACCGTTTCATTTTCTCTTCTTTTTTGTCTCATACGGTAAAACTGGCTTCAGATTGAATAGTTAGTTATTTGTTTCAAAGCCTTCCCCATAAGATAAAGAGTAATATAACCTGACAGCCCTTTCCCTGCACACAACCTTTCATGTGTCAAGAAGATTTGGGTGGCACAGGCCAAGTTGTAAGTGATTGCTACATGATTGGCGGTTTAACCCCTTCTCTGCTGCCAATAACTGCAACACATTACAAGCGCTGCCAATAGAGCTGCTTCTTAGATCCAGATGAAAGCAACTGCTTCAAATAGTACTTTGATCCTAGTGCAGAAACATGAACTCGCTGAAGCTGCTCCTTAATCTCAGGCACTGTGACAAATCTGACTGCCAGGGAGACGGAATCTATCCACAACAATAAAAAATACTACAAGTATTAATAAGTATTAATTTATATGTAGTTCTGCCAGTGCTGGCACAATGACGCCCTATGTTAAAGAGCTTACAATCTAAACAGAGTTCCTGGTTGAAAGGTAGATAAAGTGACTTTCTCACACCAAGGTGGCACCAAGACCTAAACCAGGGTCTCCCACGTCAGACGTCGGTGCCCCAACCGCAGTTCTAACCTCACACTACCCTCTTTAGATTCTGCAAAATCCATTGGCAGAAACACTAGCCTAATTACTCTATGGTGTATAATGTGATCCAGCTGAAGAGAAATCCCAGCAACTCGAAATAGGAAGTCTAAAAATGTTCACGCATTTAGCGTCTCAGTCTCTCAGCTACATGAAAGTGTGTGTCTTGTACATGTAGCTCATCTGCTCAGTCTTTTTGTAGTTTGTTTCCACATTCCTGGCGGGGGCGCTGACTTTTCTGGCTAAGACTTCCCATCTAACTCATAATGTGTGTGTATGTGTGTGTGTTTCATTAGATCCTTACATCAGAGGAAGATATATATATATATATATATATATATATATATAAGATATTGATATCACCATAGATAATACACTAACATACATACATACATACATACCATATTGGCCCAAATATAGTGCTATGTTTTTTTCCTAAAAAATGTCCTTCCGAAAACTGTCCTCGCATTATATGCGCAGACTAACACCTTTTATTTTTCATGTAGAACACCTACAATACTTTAGGGTCATGTTATGTGCGAGGCCGCACTATATTCGGCCCAATACGGTATGTAGAACAACGTATGTAAGCAGCACCAGCACATAATGATTAAACCATTGTGTGTATGCGTGTTTCATTCGTTTCTAAGATCAGAGACTTGCACTGGGCTATATTCCATGTGCTGCATCCAACCAGAGACCAACACAGTCAGAAATGTGACTGCATATTACCCCCATCCTTGTTGGTTGAGGCAATCAAAGGGCTTTTGGTCACTCAGGATGGAGAGGAGGCGAAGCTTTTTTTTAATCAGACCATTGTTTCTGATCAAACCGTAGGATGGGAAATAGGACTAAGCAGTTCAAAGCGTTATCCTTCCTTGCTTGCAGTAGACGATATCTTCATCTCTCGTTCCACTAGCCCTCTGACAGAGAGACTCCAAATAATCCAGACAGTGCTTGTAACGGAAACCTTCAGGGGGCTTTCTGCATGCAACTTCTAGAATCTAAGAACAATGATTTAAGATTTTGCCAACACATAGATACTGTACATGCACCAAAATATAAATGTATCTGGAAACAGTTATAACCGTTTCCTTTGCTTAATTCTGTAGAAGACAATGTAGGAAACAAGTCTTTTTAATGAACATTGTGTTGTTGGATTACATTGTACGTCCCAGCTTTCTGACATGACTGGAAGTGGGGAATGATAAGAAATACACAGGGACAGTGAGTGACTGGATTTCATTGGCAATAACCCTGTCCAAAAATCATCTATTTATTAATTGTTTTAACAAATGTTAATTATATTCCTTTATTTGCCCAGTTCACACACTTTTTTTTTACTTAGATTTTTATTGATTTTTACCATCATACAGTAACGTGTATACGTGTCTTCCACAGAGGTAACAGTGATAACTCATAGCACTTGCATTGAGCAAAGTACAATTCAAGAAACAAAAAGAAGGGGGGAGGGGACGGAAAATCCGTCTGTCCTTCTCTCAGTCCTTTCCTTGTTCCTAAATTGAATGATTTTCACATTCCGGGGCTCTGGTCTGAAGCCTCCGCGTGGTCCATATTTCTGTTTCTCACCCTAAATCTTATTCTAAACCTCGTGTTTCACCTTTCTGTCCCCATTGAGTCAGCGGAGAACGTGCTTCTAATACTATCATAGCAAAATTGAAGTACCATTCACTCCTGGTATGTCCGTTTGTGCTAGCCACGTGATCCAGACTTTTAGAAATGTAGCGCCACTATCATGAACCAAACTCGTTCATTTTTCCATCTGGCACCCAACAAACCAAATCCTGTAGGTCACATACTTTATTGTAAAATTGTTGATTTTGGTAGTTATTTTGTAAACTTAGAATTGTTGTATTGCTGTTATATAAGTGAACATTGCTGTTAGTGCATCATTACTGCAGCGTTTCTTATAACTACTCTCGGCAACAGTAAAACATCATCATTTTATTGGTGGTTTAGTAGTTGCATAGTTACAAAGTAGATGAGGTTGAAAAAAAGACATCTCCGTAGAGTTCAATCTATAGTATGTATGTTACATTTACTGGACTAAGATAGCATCCTTTATTTATATTGATCCAGAGGAAGGCAAATAATAGCCAAGTGAAACGTTAGCCAATTATGTCCGTAAAGGGGAAAGTACATTCTTTTCGGAGTAATGGTTATCGAATTTCTCCCTGGATCATGTTAAACTTATGTTGTATATCCTGGTATACCTTTAATTTCTTTAAAAAAAAGAAAGTCTAACCTTTTCTTAAAGATATCTGTTGCATCTGCTATCACAGTCTCCATCAGTTGTAAATTGCACTTAAAGAAACTTTTTTTTTTTTAATCTGACCAATTTTATGGGGTACAGAAATGGGATATTGATTAGGGACAACACTTGGGGAAACAGATGATGATGAAGGCAGAGGGACAGAGACAAGAGCAAGGGGGAAGGCAGAGGGGCGGAGACAAGACACACACACACACACATATCTCCCTCTCCCTGCATCAGAAGCTATCGGATTGGTTTATAGCCTGTCACATGGTGAGACCATTGCTGTAAAATTCAAATTCTACTGACTACAGAGATTTAGGTTGCTCAGTTGCGCCGTCGCGCCTACTATTATTTATTTTTATTATTAACATGTGTTACCAGGAAGTAATACAGTGAGAGTTACCTCTCGTTTTCAGGTCTGTCCTGGGCACAGTTAATATGACAAATAATACATGGTTACAAATACAGTTACATAATGAGCAGGGTATACATTATATACAAGACATTGCGTGCACAGTTACAGAAAATATATATTATGAGCGTATGTAACAGTTTCAGACCAGATTTAAGTGTGAGACAGCCTTAGATTTGAAAGAACTTAAGCTGGTGGTGGATGTGAGAGTCTCTCCTTAGATTTGAAAGAACTTAAGCTGGTGGTGGATGTGAGAGTCTCTGGTAGATGGTTCCAGTTTTGGGGTGCACGGTAGGAGAAGGAGGAACGTCCGGATACTTTGTTGAGCCTTGGGACCATGAACAGTCTCTTGGAGTCTGATCTCAGGTGATAAGTGCTGCATGTGGTAGGGGTGAGGAGCTTGTTCAGGTAGCTGGGTAGCTTGCCCATGAAGAATTTAAAGGCAAGATGTGTGTGTGTGTGTGTGTGTGTGTGTGTGTGTGTGTGTGCCTGCGTGTGTGTATGAGTGCCAGCCCGAGTCGAGGGAGGGAGGGGGGGGGAGAGTAGCGGGTCCCTCCGATCAAGCCACGCCCCCCTCCCGCTCAAGCCTCCCACTCCGGCTCCCGCTCCCTACAGACCACATATCGCGGTCTGTGTATGTCAGCGCCCCGCCTGTCTGCAGTGCGGGAGCGCTGACGGAGGGAGCGGGGCCTTGGCCTAAGTGAACCGATCGATCAGCAATTTAGCTAATCACTTGTCAGTGTGCAGATTGAATTGATGCACATATTGAATGGGAAGAAGAAATAAAGCGACAGCTTGGACTGCAGCTTTAAGACTCCGGGAGATCAGGCCGGAGGAGCAGACAGCTGTGCTATAACAGGCTCTTGTAAAATATAACTGAAGAAATAAACAGTGGGAAAACAGACAGCACATGCTCATAATGCTCATATGCAATAGAGCTAAGTCTTTATTAACTGGCATTACAAGGGGGTAGAAGGAGCAGCTCAATGAGGAAAGACACTGACTGATAACAATGACAGTGCGAATTCCAGGTGTTGGTTCCTTGTGACCTTGGGCAACTCACCTTATCTCCCTGTGCCTCAGGTGCCAAAAACATAGATTGTGAGCTCATCTGGGCTTGGACTACGTCTGTAACATTACTGTGTACTGCATGCCACACCCTGTACTGTAATTGTGCTGAAGCACCTCTAGTCCCATCTGGGAGAATAGCATTATATGAAATAAAGTTATTATTAAGAGTCTTGGGTGCAAGATTCAATGCTTTACTGTCGTTTTGTTCAAGTGGACAGAGTTCTTTTTATTGGAATAAAATTGTATTATTATTGATCTTGTGATCTTTTTGCACCAAGACAAGCTGAAGGAAAACTTTAATAAACACTCTTGATTGTGCATAGATTTTGTTTGCCACTACAAACATATGAAAGGTGTGTGCTCACCACTTCCAGCGTTACTGGATTGTTACTTCCTATAGGACAACGACATAAAGGGCAATATGTTGCTACTTAACCATGGAATTTAAAATATTGCATAAATCATAATCCCATTCATTTTAAAAGTAACAGATGTTGTTGTTTTGTTTTTTTAATCTATAAAAAAAACACCTGTTTCCCCAGCTGCGTGTGAATTGCAATCATTCTTTTTACTGCAGTTCATAAAAAGTTGTTGTAGCATTTAACCAAAGCTGTTTTCTTTCTTTTTCTTTATATATATATATATCCACGTTCCTTAAACAAATTGCTTATTAAAGCAAAATCTCCCATACTTGTAATATTTTGTAACCCGGGGTGATTCCCTAAAAAAAAGTTGCTGAAATCTTGTAAACGGAGACTAATTTATTTATAAGTAATTCACTTCCCTGAATATCTCACACTATTTATGTTCTCACTTTGCCCTACATACTTCATTGAAAAATAAGCATTTATTTTAATACCATCTCTACATATCAATTGTTTGCATATTAATATGTTTCGTATATATCCCTTCCAATACGCAACTACCAAAGTAGATTTAAATGTGGGAGTAGCGAAAGGAATAATATAAAAATTATTACATAATTACAGTTGGACAAGGCACACAAGGTGGTAGTTTGAATTAATTCATAATCTGGTGTATACAGGCAGTCCTCGGTTATCCGACACAATGCGTTACTCAAAATGGCGTTGGATAGCGAAACATTGTAAAGCGAAACGCGTTTTCCCATAGGAAAATGCTAAAATACACAAAATATTTTACGCAGACAATAAGATATGCAGCACACACATAAATTATATAGTGCATATATTGTATTATATATATATATATATATATATATATATATATATAATATAAAAATATAATATATTATATAGTATTATATATATTAAATACACATAAATAACTTTGCAAAGCGTCGTAAGAGCGTTGGATAAGCCGTTTTGGTGTTGTAAAAATGAACATAGGAATGCATTGCATAGCGTTGGATAAGCCATTCGCTGTAAAACGAGGACTGCCTGTGCTATTCCCATGGTGTAAAACGAGGACTGCCTGTATATATAATCACACACACACACCACTGAAATAGTTGGAGCGGCATTGGTCCACTGAACTGATGTCCTGCTTCCACTTGGCTAAGTTACATTTACAAACTGTAGGAATCTTCTATTTGGTTGTTGGGAATGGTTTGGGTGCACACACCTTACCTCCGGCGTGAGTCTAGCACCAGTGACGATGTCTCCATTGGTACTACCTGCCCAGTAACTGCTGAAAGTAACCAATCAGGAGATACTGCTGTCAGGAGCAAATTGTATAATGTCAGCATGAATTGTTTTTATGCACTTTAATGCTCTTCAACACATCTTTCTCTATCTCATCTGAGCAAATGGTTTGCATCAACCGGGGCCTGAAAAATAAATACAAACAGCACCAGCTCAAGAACCCGCGGTAACCCTCCTTCTTCCATACATGTTACAAGCCGGTTGTTAATACTTTAGAGAGTCGGGAAAGAAGAGCACAGGAATGCTGAGCATGTGCAGTAAGACTGACTAAGGGGTCTGTGGCACATTGTGTCAGTGCAATCAGTTCTCTCTCTCTCCAAATAGTGAGACTGAAAAGCAATGTGTGGGAAAGTGAAGTAATACGCTTACAGAGATGTGACTTTCTGGTGTTTCGCGCAGCTCGAATGTTGATGATACTGTTACTATATAATGGTCATTTCGCTTCTACATATGTGGTCATACCCAGAAGTGCCCCTCTAGTAAGATTACATTCTATATCTATTTCTAAGTAGCAATATGTACAACTTTACTACTGCCGGCTCAGCTTTTGGATTTAAAGCCACACCCCCCCCAGTCAATGTCACGTGTTTTATGCTTGTTGTTACTTTCGTCTTTGCTCCATTCCTACAGTACCTCAGAGTTTTAAGGTGTTGGGTCATCATGTCAGGGCACATGGAAGCGACGTACCTATCCGCGTTCTTATTTTAAGATGTACATTTTTAAAATGTAGCAAAAACAGAACAAACTACAGTACTTAAAATATTAGTGCAGTGGCCGTAGTCATCTATAATAATAACAGCATGTTCTTGTATAGCGCCGCTAGTTTTTTTATGTAGCATTTTGCAGACAGTCCCTATGTTTTTGGTGCCTGAGGCACAGGGAGATAAGTGACTTCCCCAAGGTCACAAGGAGCCGACACCAGGAATTGAACCAAGTTCCCCTGCTCCAAACACCGTGCCAGTCAGCGTCTTTACTCACTGAGCCGCTCCTTCTCTGTTATGCTCTTATCTCTTATGCTTTATTATAGTATGGTGTGTTCTTTGCTGTAAATGTTTTGTTGGGGAGAGAAACAACTTCTGATTAATCTCTTTTTCTGTTTTAGGATAAAACTCCTTTTTTTCGTTGCAATATGCGCAGCTGTTGGTGGTGCAGAGACACAGGAACAAGGTGAGCACATAGCATCCATTTGCCAGTGTATACAAACATTTTTATTCAAGCTCAGCCTGTACTCTGCTGAAGCCCTTTGTCATGTGTGGCAGAGCAATGCTTTCCAGACCTTCTGTCACACAAGGGGTTAAACGCACAAAATAAAAAATGGAATTTGAATAATTAATCCGTTTTATTGCATCGATTTATTCTTTTATATACCGTGATTTCAGCAAAATGTCAGATTCCTACCATAAGGGATAGAGACAAAATGACCTTTTAAATATTACTGACATCTTTCACTTGTGACATTTCTCACATTTCTGGTCGGTACCCTTGTGAGTGATGTTTTGTGCGGCAAAAAGGGCTTGATTGTAGCTTTCTCGCCAGTGGGTGTTACTGGGGGTGGGAAATGACACCATCTTCACACTTTGCTTTACAATGTAATTAGGGTATTACTGAACCCATGGTTTTCCTATGCTGGAAGGAGAAAATAAAACAGCAGGCTTCCGTCAGTTATTATTATTCCTGGCGTTTCCTCGCTCACTTGAAAAGTGGAAAATCATCGATATTCAACTCAGATTGTACAGAGACAGCAAATACAGAGTATCGCTGAGGTCCCACACATGTGTTCCGGTCTGTCATCCGCCATTTATTAGTTCACTAGAGATTTCAAGATTCTAAGGCCACAAATGGAGTCTGCTTCAGCATATTGTGTGTAGAGCAGTAGTTTTCAAACTGTTTTTGTTAAGGAACACATGAATTATATTGTGAAATCCCAGGGAACCCCAACCCCCTGTCCGTCCCTCTTACATTCAGGGCTGCTGGCATGGGGCCCCAGCAGCTGTGGGGGGGCCTGTCCGGCCAGCACTGGAAACTGCCGGGCTTCTGGTTGCCGCCACCGGGCCCCGGCTCTCAGCCCTCCCTAGCTGCTGTCTCCCCTTCCCATGCCGGGCCTCTCTCTCTCTGGTATTTGTGGGAGGGGGGATAGTAATTGTATCTGGGGGAGAGGTAGTGGTGTTTGTATCTGGGGGGAGGAGGTGTTTGTATTTGGGGGGTAATTTTATATTGGGAGGGTTTTTTGTATGTATATTGGGGTGGGGTGTGTGAGGGGAAATTGTATGGGTATTGGGGGAAATTGTGTGTGTGTGGCCAGGGGAGGAGGGGGATTGAGTAAGAGGGGGTAATTGACTGATAGTGGGGTGGAGAGAGGAGAGAGGGGGTGTGAGGGAGGGAGTGGGAGACGAAGGGGGGAGAGAAATACAGGTGTGAAAGGGGAGGGGGGGCGAAGCTCTAGTGCTGGGTCTCAGGAAATCTGTCAGCGGCCCTACTTACACTACCGTCTGTCCCTCTCACACTCCCCCCTCTCTTACCCTCATACACCTCCCTCTCTTCTTCCCCTCTTAAACTCCCCATCTGTCATCTTACACCCTCTGTCTCTTCACCTCTTATGCTCCTGCCCTCTCTTCACCTCTCACGCCCCCCTCTCTTCCCGTTTTACGCTCCCCCTCTCTTCCGTTCTTACGCTCTCCCTCTCTTCCGTTCTTACGCTCTCCCTCTCTTCTGTTCTTACGCTCTCCCTCTCTTCCGTTCTTACGCTCCCCCTCTCTTCCGTTCTTACGCTCCCCCTCCCGTTCTTACGCTCTCCCTCTCTTCCGTTCTTACGCTCCCCCCTCTTCCCCTCTTACACTCCCCCTCCCTTCTCTCCACCCCTCCCTTCTCTCTCTTCCTCTCCTACACTCCCCCTCTCTTCTCTCTACCCCTCCCTTCTCTCTCTCTCCTCTCCTACACTCCCTCCCCCCTCTCGCTCTTCCCCTACTACACTCCTCTCTCTCTGTATCTTCCCCCCCCCCACACACACACACACGTCTACTCCCGTGCTGTGCTGCTCCGGTCCGCAGCTCAGTTCGGGTGTGTTGGAATATGCTTCTGGCACCGACAGGATGAGGGAGTGATTGAAGTGAACGCTGGGGGACACGGCCACCCCACTGCTCGGTAGCCGGGGAGCTGCCGCTGGAGAGATGCCTAACCGCAGTCCTTGATCTCCTCCACCCCTCCCTCCCCGTGTTGGGCGCCGAACCCCGGTTGAAAATCACTGGTGTAGAGAAATATTCAGTTCTACATTGTAGGTCTCAGATGATGTGGGTTATTCAAACTTTCTAGAGATAGATACACTGTATCTGTCATATGTTATGGCACCTTGATTTATTTATTATTTTATTTATAAAAATGTTTTACCAGGAAGTAATACATTGAGAGTTACCTCTCGTTTTCAAGTATGTCCTGGGCATAGTTAATATGACAAATAATACATGGTTACAAATACAGTTACATAAATAAACAGGGTATACATTATATACAAGACATTGCATGCACAGTTAGAGATAATATATATTATAAGCGTATGTAACAGTTACAGACCAGATTAAAATGTGAGACCGCCTTAGTTTTGAATGAACTTAGACTGGTGGTAGCAGTGAGAGTCTCCGGTAGATTGTTCCAGTTTTGGGGTGCACGGTAAGAGAAGGAGGAGCGGACGGATACTTTGCTGAACCTTGGGACCATGAACAGTCTTTTGGAGTCAGGTCTCAGATGATAAGTGCTGCATGTGGTAGGGGTGAGGAGCTTGTTCAGATAGGCGGGTAGCTTGCCCACAAAGTATTTGAAGGCAAGACAGGAAAGGTGAACGTTGCGCCTAGACTGAAGTGATGAGCAATCTAGTTCTTTGAGTATTTCTCAGTGATGTGTGTCACAGTTACATTGGATGACAAAGCGGCATATTGAGTTGTAGAGGGTATCAAGTTTGTAAGGTGGGTTTGGGGTGCCGTGCCATATACTATGTCTCCATAGTCTATAATTGACATTAGCATCTGCTGTGCGATACACTTTCTGACCAGCAGACTTAGGGAGGATTTGTTCCTGTAAAGTACCCCTAGTTTGGCATAAGTTTTGGATGTCAGGGTATCAATTTGCAACTCAAATGTTAAATGGGAGTCAAACCATATGCCCAAGTATTTAAAACTAGTAACAGGAGCTAGGATTGTACTCCTGAATCAAATGTGTTGCTTTTGATGGGAAAAGTTTGTCATTAAAACTTTCCCATATAGTAGCCTTACTTTTATATAAATCAACTGTTCTAAGGCACAGATCCACAAAAGAGTGCAAAGCCCATATGAATGGGAGTAAAAGTGGGATAAAGCCTTTGTGAATCTAGCCTGGCATGCTTTTGGTATTATGTATGTATAGATGTATGTATGTATGTACACACACACTGCGAGGCCAGATCATTGAAATTCAAGCTGTTTTTACAACTTTTACTTGAAATGTCATAATGTAAACATTAATATCATTAGATATGTAAACTTTGAACGTGGACAACTGTTGAACATTTATGTTAATACAATGTAAGTGAAATAGTAGTACTGTACTTAGTGTAATTCCAAACACAGAGGATTGCAGCAGCAGTCCCATTGGAATGTAATGAAACAGTGCTGGTAAGTAGTAGCCACATGTCAGCTGTGATAGCCACTGGCTATATCAGGGTTACAAATGCAATCCATGAGACCAACTCACATCCTCTTTCACATCTAGGCCACATTTTTGGCAATATCTCTGAGGATCGGAACTAATAGGTCACCCAATCTTTTATTTTATTAGCTAGCAGTTGGTTTATTCTTGTTAAAAAAAAAAAAAAAAAAAAAAAAAAAAAAAAAATTAAAGTTTGTATTTTAAGAATTAACGCAAATAAACAATATCTTCAGTTGAGCATTCATATTACTAGAATAATATAAACATTTTCTATTCATGTTAAACTGTAAAACTTATTGTCTTGTCAATGGAACTCTATATACTGGAACAATTTAACAGGCCCCTTATTTTGTTTAAAGGACCATATAGCAAAGGCAGATTGCCAATGAGCAGACATGGGGGCACGAACAGAAAAGTTTGCGCACCCCTACGCTAGTGAATTTAAAGGAAGAAAAGTAAAAATAACGTTATGTCTCAAGCCATCCAATTTTTAAGGAGTGAATGGATTTCACAAGGTAGGAACATATTTCATTAATCAAGTCAGCTGACCTTTGTATACTGTTGGTGTCTGCAGGGCCGCCAACAGGGCGGGACAGCTGGGAATGTTGTCCCGGGACAGCGGTCAGCGGCCCTGTGTCTGCATTCCATGTTATCTTAGTGATTACAGTGTTATACTCTTCCAGGGATATTCAATAAAGCAGCAGCCCCCCCCAGGGTGGGAACCAGGACAACCCCGGAGCTTCGCCACATTATTTTCAGCTCTGGGACCCCTCAGGTCCTGAGATATTTAAAGGTTTTATTTCCTGGTTTCACGCTGGGTTTTAAATGTCCCTCCATCAGAAAGACGGTGTAACTTCCTATTAGCTCGCGTGATATGGGACATTGAAAATGTCATTTTGGTTCTCCGGGAAACCTGGAACTGGGGGGGGGGGATCCCTAGAACAGGGAATAGCACACATCAGTGCCAGGAGCCCCCCCATCGTCTGTAGCTGAAGGGGCTGTTTTACACTGAAATAGTACCAATCGGGTCACTATCGCACAGAAACTCAATGGGCGTTTCCATGCGTTAGTGCCCCGATTTGGCATTATCTTTGTCTAATGAATAATCCCCATTGTTTTAAACCCTTTGTCTGTTTTGAGTCAAATTCTACTTTAATGCTCTGCCTTAATTATTTGCTACCTATTTATGATATCATGACACAAACGTGATAACAGAAAAAACAATAACTAATGTTTCACTTTTGCTTTGTATTTTCCGCAGGCGTCGACGTTCTTCAGCAGTTAGGCCTCGGAGGGAAAGCGTCGGCTCATTCCCCAACCTTAACTCCAGCGGTCCCTGTGCCTCGGGGTGTGCGCCTGACACAATCCGGCGTTGCTTTGTCACGGGATGCACACATTGAATATTCAATAGAAAACAGTGTCCTCCCACGTTTGGGACGCTCATTTACATTATTGATCAGCCTCCGCTCAGACAGAGTAAATAACGCGTTCCTTTTCAGTATTAGACATAAAAGTAGGCTTCATTTCGGTGTGCAGTTACTCCCACGGAAGGTGGTGGTGTACACAGGAGGGAAGCAGTCTGTATTCTTTGATTACAGTGTACAGGATGGACAGTGGCACAACTTCGCAATTGATATTGGAGACAAAACGGTTTCCTTGTTTGCGGAGTGTGGGAAGAAGCACTTCAGCAAAGAGGCTGTTTTTGAAGTACAGACGTTTCCCTCTGGTGGATTGCTTACCTTAGGAAGGATGAACCTTCATTCAGTTCACTTTGAAGGGGTGATATGTCAACTGGAGATAATTCCCTCTGCCCAAGCCTCTGCAAACTATTGTAAATATGTGAAGAAACAATGTCGCCATGCTGACACATACCGATCTCCACCAACAACTCCTGGACCAGACTCCGCTTTCCTCAATCGTCAAACCAATCAGCAGTCTAAGCAAGAAGCGCAGTCAGAACATGGAACAGATGCAATGAAAGAATCAAGCCTGGTAAAAAATGTAACCTCATTGGATCTTGTCTCCCAAAATGTGCTCCTTCTGGGAAATGTTACTTCCGTTCCGGGTGAAACCGCATTGCAGCAGAACGCTGAGCAGGTCAGTGAGAATAATGGCACACACAAAAACAGCACAAGAAAGGACGTAAGATCCGAGCAAAACCCTGCGGACAATATCACAGAAAGGACAGGAGAGGAGGGGAGTGATTCATCCCTGTCAGATACAATACACCAAGTAATGTTACCCAACAAAACGAACCCAATATGGAACAACAAAAACAAGGAAATTACACCTCAGCAGTCAGAGCGACTTGTGGAAATGCAGCAAATCTTTAACAGGACCCTGTATAGGACTACGGGGGGTAACTCCTTCCCCTACAAACACCAGCCATTGGAAGAAGGGGGTTTATATGAAGATGATCACTATAATACTGAAAACAGCTATGAAATTGACATGGAGAATTACGATTATGACTATGAGGAGCTTAACGCGTTATTTGAAATGGACCATTTAGGAGGAGACAAAGGGGACAGTGGACCTCCAGTAAGTTGACTGTTTTAATATACTCACATAATACAAATATAGCAGACCGTTTTGGAATGAATGCTGCAAATTTTGCCAAAGATGTGAAGACGCTTAACAAATGTATGATTACACTGAAGCATGTTTTCCCAGAATGTCGTTTTGGCACAATATTGTATGCTATTTATATTGGCTCTGTGTAAAGATAGTGCATTTTTGTGAAAAAGCTATAGAAATCAGATGTCTCATTTTCATGGAAACCCAGGTTCTATAACTACAGTAAGACATCGATCATTCTAAATTCATAGGGATATGACCCTGCAGATATACCTGCTATAGTAGGATTTTAATGCTGGGGATAATTTGAAGTTGGGGTACAGTACCAGCTCAACAGTTCTCAAAAGCAGTGGTAACTAAATCATACATTTACTATTTACTTCAAATGTTTCAATGTGAGTATTATTACTGGGAGACAAAACACGAACTTGAATTACAGGCTAAAGCTGTTAAATCCCAGGCATTATTGAAATCCCTGCTCTCTGATTAGTTAAAATTCTGGGCATTATGTAAAAAGTAATGGCTCAGAATTTTTGGCACCCTGCCAAGTTTTTCAGCCAATCAGCTTTCAGTTCTCATTCACAAAGAGAGAGATCAGCTCTCAAACAGGGGAGGTGATTGGACAGCAGGCCCCCACCCTGCAGCCAGTCACTGACTCCTCCCCCTCCCAGCCTGCATCTAGGCAGTGACTCCTCCCCCCTCCCTGCCTGCAGCCAGGCACAGACTCCTCCCCCTCCCTGCCTGCAGCCAGTCACTGACTCCTCGCCCTCCCTGCCTGCAGCCAGGCACTGACTCCTCCCCCTCCCTGCCTGCAGCCAGGCACTGACTCCTCCCCCTCCCTGCCTGCAGCCAGGCACTGACTCCTCCCCCTCCCTGCCTGCAGAGAGCTCCGCACAGGAGAGTGAGGGGAAAGGTATGTGTGTTGTGTGGGTGTAGAGGGGGCAGTAGAGTCTGTTTTATTGGTGTGTGTGTGTTTTGTGGGTGCCGTTTCCCTATGACATGGTAGCGAGACTGGATTGGGATGAATGAATAATTGCCCTTCATTCTGCTTTCCCTGCAACAGTATAAACACCCCCATGTTGCCCTCCGTTGGCATGTCACAGGGAAGAGAGGCCTGTGTGGTGCTGGGAGAAGCAGAAACCAGAGGGATCCTAATGCGTTTCAGTCTGAGGAACATATTACGGGATCATTTTCTGCAGCTTTTATTAGTTTGCGTTTTTTACATTATCAGACTCCCGTTTTCTGAATGTTCTTATTCTGCACTTTCTTACCCCAGGCTTTGCTATTCACACTATGTGATATGGCAGACAGAAGCCAGGGGTGCACCGATATGTAACATACATGAGATGTTTAAAAGTGGCACACATTTGTTTTATTTATCAAGGATGTTCAGCTGCAATTTAAAAGGGCGTTCTAAGTGACATGTGACAGGCCCCCCTCTTTTTTTAAGCAGGGGGTATCAGGAACTGAAATTGGTTACGTTTAGCTTTGGGTACCCCCTGGTTTCCGAGATATATTCCGGCCAATAAGAAGCTGTGTGAAGGATGACATTGCTCTTCCTGTTGACACGCATGATGCAGGATATTGAAACCGCTACATTGTTTCCCTGGAGGGTACAGAACCAGCGCTACCTTTCCAGCTATGTATCTTGGGAACTTGGGGGTCCCCAGAGCTGAAATGAACGTGTTTCAGTTCCCGGAGACCCTCTGCTTCCAAACTATGTTAAAAAGAAATTGTTGGAGAACTTCTTCCTTACAGAGTGAATAACGGGACAATGGGCAAAAGCAAGTTTTGGGGACATCTGGAGGACATGTATGTACTTGCGTGTTTCTAGTCTTTGGGATCAGTGTTGGATCCGATCCTTAAATCCTCCTGACTCCCGTACTGATTAGGCTAGTCTCACATAATAATGCCAATAGTCATTGATAAGTAGAATTAATTATGGGGCATTCTTTAGGAGGAGCCCGATCCTGCATACTATATCACAAAGCACCTGATAATTACAGAGAATAGTGTTATAATTAACAGCATACTGTTCATCAAACTTTGTAGTGTTCAGGACACATTAGCAAACTGCAGAGAAAACACTAATTTATATCAAAATAGTGGATTTCAGGAGGAAACAAAGCTGGAAAAATGAGCAACGCTGAGAAACTATAAAGTTTAAAAGTGGGGTATCGCCAAAGTAAATATTCAGTGTAGGATGCAGTCGGTTTTCTTTCTTTAGATGTTGGTACATTGAGAAATCTGAGTAATTGTGTGTGTGTGTGTGTGTATAGTGATGAAAAATATGAATAATTTAATGGTAAGTAAGGCACCAAGCTTGCAAAACAAACCCCATCCACTATCCATGTAGTAATGAGTAATTATACATCATTAACCTGGGGAGACGGCACTAGATTATTTCAAAGTAAAATAAAGAGCAACCCCTCTTCAACTTCGTCCACTGATCCATCCAAGCTTCCTGCACTGTTACGCTTTGTGTAACTTCCTACCAAAATAATCATTACCCCCATGAAGAAGGAAAATGGGGAAGATTTTTATTAAAAGTGAATAGAAGGGGACAGGAAGGATCACCAACACACGTAATGGGGTTCCGACCGAAACCGTCCCGAAAAGCGGCTTTGATGAGCATAGACGGGAAGGCTTTGAGAAGTGAGGCCAGATTTTGTGTTTTCTGAAATGTTGGTGAAAGTTTTGTGTTACTTTGTCTCTGAGTAGAACATCACACATTCACAGAATAATTGTAACCATCGCCAAATGTGGCAATTTGGCACAATACCTTTTACTGGACTTAGTAGGTATACATAGAAACAATGGTCCACAAGCATAATAATGGTGTTGGTGGCCAGCATTTGTGTTCAGACAACTAATTAATTAAAATACATTTATTACGTTCAGTTGGACCAAATTTTCATATTTTTTTTTCACAAGGCCATTTAAAATCATTAAATAAGTTCTCAAGATATTGTCATTTTTCAGTTTTTATTTAACCACACACATTGTTTTCCTGGGCAAAACATTTTTTCTGTGAGATTTTAAGTGTTTGAATTAAATTTAAAAATACATATTTGTGTGAGTAAAGAAAAAACAACAAGTAATAAATACATAGAAATATGAAGTCACCTCAATAGCAAGTACCTAATCTTTATTCTATTTCCTTACTGCTTTTAGCTTTTTTAGAGTACCAGAAATGTTCACCTATTTTCATACAATTTCCCCCTATTTAGGAGGAAGAAACTTCTTGTTAAACAGTGTATTATTTCCTTAGTATTGCATAAGTGGTTAAAAAGAAGTATGCAATTCAAGCAAAATAGCACGACTTCCAATTACTGCACTACAACCCCATGCTATAAACACTTCTCCTAATCACATCTTGTTGGCTCACAGTTGGAGCTATTGGTTTCCTCATTGGACTCTGCTGTGATTATATGTTACTTGTATTCTTACAACAAGCATGCAAATAAGTTTACTGCAGCCATTGTTTAGGTCACTCTGGGGTCAGTCTGAGAGCCTTAAAGCTACAGTTCAGTCTTTTTTCTTTTTTTTTAATTTATTTTTTTACTTCAATAGTTTCATGTGTGCAATCTCTAATTACCTATAGAACCGTATAGCTGCCGGTCAATTCGTTCTCCATGTATTGATAGGCGAAATTTGGTGACATAATTAGTGAAGGGATCTGTTTATCTTCTGCTTCTGTCTCTCAGTGGAAGCGCATGAATATTCATGAGCACTCCTGCACTGACATGTGCTAGAGGGAGGGCAGGGCTGACAAAGGGGTGTGCCAGGGCTTGTGACAGGACATGAAGGGGCAGTGCCTTAGCAAATGGCTGTTAAAATAGAATACAAGAAAATTGGTCTTTCAAAGTTGTTTTTTTTAAAACAGAAAATGCTAAAAGTATTATTTCTTACTACAGAACAGATTTATTAAAAAAAAAACATGCAGGATATTGACTGAACTGCAGCTTAATGGGTGGTGTGTGTGGTGTTGTGTTGTTGTGTGTGTGTGTGTGTGTGTGTGTGTGTGTGTGTGTGTGTGTGTGTGTGTGTTGACTGTTGCTGAGCGCGCTTCATAAGTCAATTTTGTTTGTCTCCCCTAGAGCCAAGTTTATGAGAGCGTACGTGCACAAAGGCAATACTTTTGGGGGTTGCACTCATCCCCCTCTTTGCTACCTCCCTTCCCTCCCCCCCTCCAACCCCCTTTTTTTCCTTCTCCCATTTGCCTTTTTATTCTCCCTGATATTTGGCTTGCTGTCCCCAGTGTCATCCACACTCCTACCTACAGTATTATTTATTTATATTTCCGTTCTCAATGTTGTGTTTTAATTTATTTCTGTACATTCATAGTATGAGTGATATAGTGGCAACCGACCCTTTCCCTCGCAGAGGATCGCAGCGAAGCCGGCTGCCAGCGGAGGAGAGCAGGAACACAGCGCTATTGCAGGGCAGACACCGGAAGGAGGGGCGTTTAACAGCGCTGGGGCATGCTCCTCCCGGTACCTCCGAAGCCCCCGCGCGTGCGCACTCACACCCTCACGTGGCTGCCACCTGCACTATCCTGTTCGGCTGCCCGTGCACATCTTCTTGGCAGCACGTGTACAGCTATTTCACCCTCCCGCGCACAGTGTCTGCCGGCCCGCGCACACCAGGTTTTGCCGCACGCGCCCCCCTAAATAATCTTGCGCCCCCAGTTTGTGCACCACTGCATTCAATCACAACACACACAATCACAACAAAGACACAGCACATATACTCAATCACAACACACACTCAATCAGACAGACACAACACACACAATCACAACACACACACAGACACAACACACCCAATCACAACCAACAGACACAACACACACACTCAATCACAACACACACAGACACAACACACACAATCACAACCAACACAGACACCTCACACACTCAATCACAACACACATCCACAATCACAACACACATCCACAATCACAACACACACCCACACTCAATCACAACACCCACACACAACACGCACTCAATCACAACACACACCCACCACACACACACTCAATCACAACACCCACAACCAACACAGACACAACACACACACAAACACAACACAGTCACACTTTCACCGGGGGGGGGGGAAGTACTAAACATGCTGGTCCCCCGTGCGCAGCTGAAAGCACAGCAGCAAGCACAGAGCAGAGCAGGGAAGTTTCCGCCCCCGCAGCAAGCACAGAGCAGAGCAGGGAAGTTCCCGCCCCCGCAGCAAGCACAGAGCAGAGCAGAGCAGGGAAGTCCCACCCCCGCAGCAAGCACAGAGCAGAGCAGGGAAGTCCCGCCCCGCAGCAAGCACAGAGCAGGGAAGTCCCGCCCCGCAGCAAGCACAGAGCAGGGAAGTCCCGCCCCCGCAGCAAGCACAGAGCAGGGAAGCAGCCAGCACGGAGCTTGAGCTTCTTGGCCGCCGCCCGTGCACAGCGGCTGCCGGCACGCGCCCCCCCTAAATAACTCTGTTGCTCACGAGTTCGCTGTCGCCACACGTAAGTTTGTACTGTTATCTAGTGATTCCGAGGAAGGTTTGTGCTTACTACAGTACGATGAAGTATCTTCATAATAGCTACTTTTCTAAATGTGCAGTGAGCTGTGTACTGGCAACTGGTTTAAAAAAATACAATTAAAACAATATTATAGTGGTTTGTTCTATTCCCAATGGGAGCTTCAGAAGAGAAAATGTAGGCATTAGCTAAACAAGTTAGATATAATATGTCATTGTGTTGCCAATGCCCACTTTCAATGTTTTATTTATTCATTTGTTCTTTACCATTTTCTAATGCAGCATTAATGCATAAAAATCAATGTACAATTATATCTTACAAAATCAGAATGAAAAATGGATAATGTGCATCACGGGTGGTCAACTCCAGTCCGCAAGGGCCACCAACAGGTCAAGTTTTTATTACGATATCCCTGCTTCAGCACAGGTGGCTCAGTCTTTGAGTGCACCACCTGTGCTGAAGCAGGGATATCCTGAAAAACCGAACCCGTTGGTGGCCCTTGATGACTGGAGTTGGCCACCCCTGATATACATAATATCTCAGATTTCTTTTTCTCCATTCCAAAAGAGAATTTGATACCCAGATATGAATTATGTATCAGCATAATGAGACTGTATACATATAAGCACACACTTGCCTAGTAACATAATGTGAGTAATGTACTGTATACAATTCTATCACCATTGAGACAAGGCAAGCAGTAGGGAAGTATCGGAAAATCAGTTCTTCAAAACATTCAGCTTTTTTGCAAACGTTGTCCTATAAACGGCAATAAAACAGCTGACACACACAAATATATACCTACATTTTACGTGATATAATGTAAAATGGTATCTCAAGATTGTTCTCAATAAGGAGCACAGATATGAAATATGATGTTGATCGAACAATGCAGGCCTGCAAAGTATAACCGTATGATTGAATTCAATGGGGCGTCACCAACCAAAAACTGTACTTTCCATCAATCTATTGTTGTAATTCAGAGTCCTGAAATATTACTGATTTGGCTCCTTGCAAATTGACACTTCTGCCAAAGTACCGCTGTCGTTAATTTGTTATTAGTGTTGCAATTGTATATTTATACTGACGTTTTTAAATATGTGTAAAAGCGACATTTGGAACAGGCCCAGATATGATTCATCACGTGGGATGTTCTATTTAAGGTTAAGATGAATCATTCTGATCATTGTAAGATATGACATGTAGTTCTAATGGTGGCTGTAGCAAAATGTTTTTACTATTACATGTAGAAGTTAATAGGAAAAACTAGGCTTCACCTCCCATCAAATAAGCCTAAAGAAAAAAAAAGATAAGATCAGTGCACATCTAAAAACACTGAAACACAACATTTCATCATTGTTACAAAGATCTTAACATAAGACATGGAACTAGGTGAAACGTCAAGAAATATCGCCATTTGAATAGTTCTTTTCCATTTTGAATGAATGTACTATATTAAAACCTCTTCCTGTTGCCAAAACGACATTGTCTAGTTAAAAAGAAACTGCTGTATCTAAACTGTACATGACGATCAGGAGTCGTGGGGCGCGTGAAAGGAGCCATCAAAGTCTTTCTGAAGGGGGAAGAGTTGTCAATCATGTTGGCAATAGCCCCAGTTATGCAAACCTCTCCTATGTCATCCAGATGTCAGTGATGTCACCACGTTGTACCAGCCCCATACATGGATGGATGTGTTTATATGCACATATGGTTCTCAAATAGTGTGAATAGTGGTCTGATTCATCTCATATTGCAAGAGGATGCGGGCTTGAGGCCCCTGCAGTACTAAAGGAGATGAGTATGGGAACTTGTCTTGTATGCCATGTGTTGCCCTTGCTCCACTGCTGAATCACAGTATTGTAACCGTTTCAGAGCCGGAGGGATCTGCCAGAAACGGCAAATAAAGTGTATCAAATCTAGCATACCTAAAAATAGATCATTACAGCCTCAATTTAGACCTCCTCGCTACACATTTATATGAAATACTTCCCATATTATTTTGGTTTATGTAAGAATACATGACTATTCTGTAAATCCTTATGGCGTGTGTGGGCATGCATATTAACAGAGACACTTTTAACAGACTCTTAATTGACTTTCTCTGTCAGGGATGCAACTCAATGTATTATCCTGACAAAGAAGTAAACATTGTGAACGATGGCCGTCTTTGTAAGACATTGTTATGAAGCTTAACCTCTGTAAAACACAAAGGAGATGTCTCCATGATTCCAGCAGCTGTAAGAGGGGTAGCAGTCTCTAGGCTGGAATTCACACGGCTCCCACATATGGAGCGGGATATCATTCATTAAAGATTGGTCCATGACCTTCCAGTTCATATCATCCTACACTCTCTGTCACCCGCACACAAGTCGCCTTGTTTGTTACTTTCACCTTTTGCAAATCTGTTCTCCATTTATAATCCTGTATCTCCACATTGACGTAATCAGATAATAATCACATCAACAGATCAATTATAATAATGTAATAATAGTTTTTATACCACTGACAGAGTACGCAGTGCTGCACATATCATTTTTGCAGGCACATGTCCCTGCCCCGCAGAGCTTACAATCTGTGATGTTGGTGCCTGAGGCACAGGGAGATAAAGTGACTTGCCCAAGGTCAGAAGGAGCCGACACCGGGAATTGAACCAGATTACCCTGCTGCAAACTCCGTATAAATGCTTTCAGAGTCAGTGACGTGACTCACTGAGCCTCTCCTCCTTCTTAGGCCTTGTCCAGGGTGGCGCTGAGTGGGCGGGCGCACTCACACTGGCCGCGATGAAACACATTGCGGCAATGTGTGTGGCCAGCGTGAGCAAGCGCCTGAGCATGTGCGGCGCTTACCTGCTTGCCAACAAGCAAATTTGAATCTGCCGCTTGCGCATCACATGAGTGGTTCGCCCAATGAGAGCGAACCAGCTCTGTGATGTCTTGGCTGCGCCCCCCGACATGCCCCCCCCCCCCCCTGCGTGCGCACCTAGCCAGCCACGAATCGCCCAGCCGAGTAAGGCGCAGCGCACAAGCACCAGCACGCCTGCTCCCTACCTGGCCGCAGCCTTACTCGCTGCGCCGCTCCTCCTGCTTACTCGCTGAGCCGCTCCTCCTGCTTACTCGCTGAGCCGCTCCTCCTGCTTACTCGCTCTTCTTGTACCCCTCCCTCGCTGCGGCTCCTCCTTCTTACTCGCTGAGCTCACACTTCCTGCTACAGCCGCGCACCTCAGCTGCGCGCTACTGCGGCCCTGTAATCTGTGAGCTATGTATCAGGGTGTATCAGGGTGTATCAGGATGCTGTGCATACAATGTATCAGGGTGCTGTGTGTTCAATATATCAGGGTGACAGGCATACAATGTTTCAGGTTGCTGTGCATACAATGTATATGGGTGCAGTGCATACAATGTATTAGGGTACTGTGCATAAAATGTATTAGGGTACTGTGCATAAAATGTATTAGGATACTGTGCATGCAATGTATCAGGGTACGTTCATGCAATGTATCAGGGTACAGTGCGTGCAATGTATCAGGGTACAGTACGTACAATGTATCAGGGTACAGTGCATTCAATGTATCAGGGTACTGTGCATACAATGTAATCAGGGTTATCAGGTTACTACTGTGCATCAATGTATCAGGATACTGTGCATACAATTATCAGGGTACTGTGCATGCATATCAGGGTACTGTGCAATACAATGTATCAGGGTTACTGTGTGGCTACATATTATCAGGGGTACAAGAGTGCATACAATGTTCAGGGTAACTGTGCAACAATGTTCAGGGTACTGTGCATAGATATTATCAGGGTACTGTGCTGCATGTATCAGGTACTGTGCATACAATGTATCTGGGTACAGTGCATACATATTATCAGGGTACTGTGCATACAATGTATCTGGGTACAGTGCATACATATTATCAGGGTACTGTGCATACAATGCATCCGGGTACTGTGCACACAATGTATCAGGGTACTGTGCATACAATGTATCAGGGTACCGTGCATACCAGGATCAGGGTACAGTGCAAAATTGTATCAGGGTACAGTGCCTACATTTTATCAGGGTACTTGGTGCATGCATGTATCAGGGTGAGTGCTACATGTCAGGGTACAGTCATCATTGTATCAGGGGGTACAGTGCACACAATGTATCAGGTTGTGCAATATCAGGGGGTGCATACATGTATCTCGGTACCGTGCATACATTGTAATCAGGGTATGTGCATACAATGATCAGGGTACTAGTCAATACATTTGTATCAGGGTACTGTGCATACACTTGTATCAGGGTAGCAGTGCATACATTAGTCTCAGGGTACAGTGCATACAATTTTATCAGGGTACCGTGTATGCAATATATCGGGGGTACAGTGCATAATTTATTCAGGGTACTGTGCACAAATGTATCAGGGTACAGTGCATACATTGTAATCAAGGTAGGTACAGTGCAACATTGTAATCAGGGTACGTGCTACATTGTTCAGGGGTACGTGCATACATTATTGTACAGTCGGCCGGTACAGTGCCCACAATGTATCAGGGTGTACTGTGCATACATTGGTCTCAGGGGTACTGTGCATACAATGTATCAGGGTACTGTGTGCATACACAGTATCAGGGTGAGAGTACATACATGTATCAAAGGTACTTGCATACATTGTATCAGGGTTACAGTGCACACACTGTTATCAGGTACTGTGGCATCACTTTACTCAGGGTCAGGTTGTACATACATTGTATCAGGGTACAGTGCATACATTGTATCAGGGTACAGTGCACACAATGTATCAGGGTACTGTGCATGCAATGTATCAGAGTACTGTGCATACATTGTATCAGGGTATAGTGCATAGAATGTATCAGGGTACTGTGCATACATTGTATCAGGGTGTAGTGCATACATTGTATCAGGGTATAGTGCATAGAATGTATCAGGGTACTGTGCATACATTGTATCAGGGTACTGTGCATACATTGTATCAGGGTGTAGTGCATACAATGTATCAGGGTACAGTGCATACAATGTATCAGGGTACCGTGTATGCAATGTATCGGGGTACAGTGCATACATTGTATCAGGGTGTAGTGCATACAATGTATCAGGGTACCGTGTATGCAATGTATCGGGGTAGTGTGTATGCATTGTAACTGGCTTAGCATCTTGTGCACCAGTTTTTGATTTGCTTGATCTACCTCTTAAGCTGCCAGACCAGGCCCATATTCACTAAGGGTGCTAAACTCTAACATGGGTTAGCTTCCATTAAAATAAATGGGAGTTAAGATGTTCTAAAGCTTTGCACCCTTTAGTGACTATGGGCACAAGACTTACTTTGTAGAACTGGATATGATGCGGTATACGTTTATTGAGATTGCTGATCTTGGCTTAGCACAAGCGCTGCTATTGCTAGAATAAAAGGAAAGGTGGCTAAGGGGTTATTCATGAATCTGTGAGTGGCACTCATCGCACTGATAATCAAAGCTATAGAGATTTAGGTAAACTAGCAAGCTTCAGTGTATCTGTAAACATATTTACTGATGGACAGGGAGTGTTACACATGCCTGAGGCATCTATTCCAGACAAGACTTTGGCTGTCATAAAAATGGTCATAAAAACCCTTACTATTTTTATTGCTTTATCATATTGAAAAAACAGTCACCAAAAACATTATGGCAAGTGACTATTTTCTATGAGTCAAATCTTTTGTGAAAGGTGCTTGGCTGCCCAAGAACCAAATGTAACTGCAGAATGAGATACTGCTGTCTTACCTGGCAACTAACTCCCGCTCCACAGAGCGATAACGTTCCAGGACCATTTATCATCACATTTTACTCTATTCTTTAAAAGTTGCTAAAATGGAAATAGAAAGCCAGGAGAGTCTCATTATCACTCTGTTGACCTGAGGGTTGTTGGTATGTATGTGGTCCCAAATCACACATGTTTGGCCTCATGTTTGCCCTAAAGTCTCTTCCTTTAAGTGCGTTATTTTTGCCAACAGATACTTTATATTTTGCTGAAAATAACCTAAAAAAGCCGACGCGAGCAGCATTCTCACCGTTTCCATTGAATGTGGATGTGGATTACTAGCGTTACTACCTGTTAGCGGCATATTCCCGTGTCCGATGCTTTGCTTGGAAGAGTTTCCTGTAACACAGAGCGCTGCAGGCAGGTTCCCTGTGATCTAAGTGCAAGGTTAGAAGGTGCTGGTAATTGATAGTTTGAGATGAGCTTTATTTTGGGAGTCTCAGACATAGTACGGCGCGCAGTAAAACACTTCTGCTTAGAAATCATATTAACTACATTGTTTCTGTTTCTCAGGGTCCGCCAGGGCCTCCGGGTCTGCCGGGTCCCCCAGGGAGAAGAGGTCCGAGGGTGAGTAATTGGCATATCACTTTCCGCACCTGCTCTTACATCTGCGCCCTGATAACAGAATGTAGTTAGTTCCTCTTTAGTTAAACACAGAAACACTTTGAGATCTGAGCACTAAAACATTTGGAGCAGGGGAGCAATTGTACTGAATGTTTAATGTGACGTTCACTGGAAGTGGTGCCTGTGTGAACATGTGCTGTTTGGCAGCCGTTTTGCTACTTGCAACATTACTCTTAGTATTTAAGTGAGCTCATCAGCTCACTTGAGTATGGGGTCATGTCCATTTGGAATACAGAGGAGAGGGCAGCTTGCAATGGTGGAATCCACAGTTAGAGAGCAAAACAGTATCCCTGCAGCAAAACGACATTAGCCTTTTTTGTTTTCCCTTTCTTATACATAAAGCACGTGATAATGTATCATTCTACATTCTTACTAAGCTAACAATCGTTTGGTACTCCTGTTATAAATCTG
Organism: Ascaphus truei; assembly: GCA_036426205.1. NCBI lineage: Eukaryota > Metazoa > Chordata > Amphibia > Anura > Ascaphidae > Ascaphus > Ascaphus truei. Next base: position 3,000,010 of record CM071576.1, read on the forward strand.
TAAAAGTCCGGATTGTGTGCCTAACATAATGGCCGCCTTTCGGTTTCCGTTAATCCTTCAGTTAATGTAACTCAGCAGCTACAATGCATCCTTATAGTACTTAGGTAACAGTATCTAATTAACTATTGTTACAGTTTATAGCTTAAACTGCTGGGAACTTTGGTAACAAATTATCATAAAAAGGAAAGTGTTGCAAATATCTTGCACTGTGGGGAGGTGTGCTAAAGCCTGCTATAGGAATCAAAGCATGTTTTAAAACTCATTAAAATGACATTAAGAGTTGAATAAAATAAAATAAAAAACTGTCACTATTATCTAATATACTGAACTGATTTATTAAAAAAAAAAAAAAAACTCATAAAATTTCACGTTTTGCTTCTTTAAAACATCCAGGGCATATGTGAGTTTGTGAGCTTACACCTGTTGTGTCTAAATGTGATATGGCTCAGAACTTATAGACATGACAACACATTCTCTGCATCACAAAGATGCATGTTCACGTTTCTTTGTCTGCAACACATAAATTCAGCAGTTTTTTACTCTAGAGAATATTTATTTAGATATTTATTTTAATATGCAAGAACAAATGTTAACATCAGGCACAACTGAACAATGTGTCTCCCCCCAAACACCCCCAGAAAACAAATACAATAACATTCAACAAGATGGTCTATTTTAAGTTAGAATAGTGGGTTATTTAAGGAGAATTGCTTCGTACCATTCGAGCACCGCCAACTGTCTGTGTGAGATTACAAAGAATGTGCATGTATGTGCCAGGGAGGAGCAGGGAATGCAAGTCATCCATTGAGTTCTGACATTGTCTTTTTAAATGTGTCCTGCCAAACCTAGCTGGAGGGGAGGAGGAAGGAAGGCCGGGGCAATTATAATGCAAAGCCGCTCCGGGCTTTAACATCAGGCCAAAAGGGCGCAGTATTCGCAAAGTCTCTCCCCAGCCCAGTGTGTGGGTCAGAGCTGCGCTGAACTACAAATGTGCACTTATGTAAATAAATTCCTCATACTTTGCTGGGAAATTAATTATTGGTATCGGCATAAAGAGCAGCAAACCCAGGAGCAGCAGAACATTACCTGGAGGTCTTTGCTTATTCTTTGTGCTGTCGTGGACTGTTGAACAACACATTATAGTTGCACCTCCATCCGCTAAAAAGGAAAGAGCCACACTAAGTGTGCAGTGGGGCCCGCATCCACAAAAGTGTGCTAAGCCTTTACTACCACCCATTTGGGCGTCTGGGCCTAACAGGGATAGCTTTGGGACTTACTTCTGCAAACCGCCAGACCAAAACATTCTGCACAAATCTCATCCTACCTCAGCACAACTACACATGTAGGGTGTCATAAAAACTTTACTCGGGTTTCAGCTAGTAGCCTGCTCACCCGCGGTGTGTTCCAGACTACCGAGAGCAGTGCTACATGACAATATGTACACTATGAAAACTCATGTTTCCGTACAATAGGAAAACACACTGTACACACACCATGTTCATTTAATTCTGGGTTGATAGATGTTACCAGTATATTCAGAAAACAATTAAAACAAGATTGCCTTATCTGCTCATGCTGCAGGCATAAAAAAAGTAAACCTGCTGTTCGGACTTTAAATGATAAATACTGTACTGCTATACACAGTCTGAATCACTGAAAGTGATAACCGTATTCTGTTGTCCTGTGGCGTATGCTAATAAAGAGACCTATCAGAAAACTAATGTCTAGAAGGATTTCTCTTCTTTAAGGTGAAACATACTCTATCATGGGAAGCAGCATGATTATTTATACAATCACATTTCCCTAGTCTAACAACATTTTTTTTTAAATAGTTTCAAACGCATTAAAAACCTAATATTATTATTATTATTATTATTATTTTTTAGGGACTGGTTGGACCTCATGGGAATCCTGGTTTACCTGGCCTGCCTGGTCCAAAGGTAAGTCAATAGCTTTGCACCTGTTCTGATATGTGATGCAATCTGATTTTAATTGCATGGGTGAACTAAAGCACTGTTGGTATAAGATGATAAATGATTAAGAATAAAGACATATTTAGCTTCTAAACGATGCCCTGTAGCTTCAGTGCTAGAGGGATGGGCAGTGCATTGTATTGCAGTAATATCCACGACCCAACAACACCAAAGAACTTAAATTATTGGAAACAGAAAGGACTCCAAAAATATGTCAAGTGATTCCATAGACCGTTGCCAACTTCAAGGGTGATGATGGTGGTTAATTTTGTAAAGGAGACTCCAAGCATTAAATACTGGGAAGTAATTGACAGCTTCCTACTCCAAATCTTTGCAACCTACAGTGCATCAACTCTACAAATATTCGCATCGGAAAAATAACCTATCAATACCGTTTGTCTGACTTCTAAATGAATGAATAACTCAGGGGTTCTCTGCTCCAGTCCTCAGCTCCACCAACAGGTTTTATGTTTATCCCTGCTACAGCACAGGTCGCTCAATCAGTGGCCCAATTGAAGACTGAGCCACCTGTGCTCCTGATGGGATATCCTAAAAACCTGACCTGTTGGGGGAGCTGAGGACTGGAGTTGGAACCTCTGGAATAACTTGTTATGTATGGATACAGGAGATATGAGAAACACTAGTTTAAACCAGTTTTTTTAGAACTGATAATGATTATTTTCCAAATAAGCAGGGATTCCAGATGATTTTGTTTTCTTTCCCTCTCTCTGGAGTCCTAATAACTGGTAGCAACCTGTGTCCATTTTAAACAGAAATCGCCCGTTCTAATAATCCTCTCCCATATAGTTCTGACAATATACGTCACATTTTTCTAACACAATAAGTCCCTGCCCTGAAGAGCTTACAGTCTATTTGCCTGAGACACAGGTAGATAAAGTGACTTGCCCAAGGTCACACGGGGATTTAAACCATGTTCACCTGCATCAAAGGCAATGATATTGCAGCTCTGACACTGTTATAGCAATTCAGTTGTAGAAATAACTTTTAAATCATATGTTGCTAAAAACTTTGATTCTAGAAGAAATAAACTAATCTGAATTAGTGGCTTGAACTTGACTTGCTGTGTAAATAAAAAGCCAGCATAGTCCCACCTCGGCCTTTAGCTTTGCAGCCACATGAGGCAACGATGTGAGGCAAACCTTTCATTTCAAGGACCCCCCCCCCCCCCAAGTCATTAATTACTACAACACCAACTAATTCATATTCAAAAGAATGTCATCCATGTACAAGATATTCCTCATCATCATCATCTTAACTGTAACACTGAGCATGTTTTACAGCGGTCATATAGAGTAATACTAACACGGGGTCTTGTATAGGATACTGACCTTTGTAATGGTCCAAGCTCTAATCATTGGCAGACAATTGTACTAAAAAAACAACGACCCGTTTACTTCCAGTACTGTATGTTGTGAGGATATTTGGAAGCTCACTTCTGATTTGTGTTGGTTTAAGTAAATGTTTTATCACCAAGATTACGGGCCTGGCCCATTGGAAGCAGAAAATAACCCCCTCATTGCTGTGCGACTGCAACACTTTTCTGTTCTGATTTTATAGACTTAATATGTGACCCGTCACACCCCACAATACAGCATAGAAATAACTATGACCTAACACTATGATGTAGCGTAATTATAATTGCATTTCTGACAGAGGCTCAGACATGCACCTGGTGTCTGCCTTGTTCTTGTCTCCAGGGCTAAGATTTTTGCTTAAAGAAAACATACATGGTACAAGTGTTGTAGGCCAGCGGTGCGTAAACTGGGGGGCGGAAGATTTTTTTGGGGGGGCGCGGTGGTTGCAGAGGCCCCGCACTCTTCCCCAAGGCATTTAAATAAAATGCAGGGGGATCGCATGAGGCCCCTGCAACCTGTTACTTACCGAGATTCAGCCGGCTGCTGATGCGTCGCCATGGCAACGCGGTGTCAAATGACGCCACGGGGTTACGTGACGTCACATAACCCCGCTGCGTCATTTGATGCAGGGAACGGAGGTAAGGGTGGCGCGAGCGCCGGGTGCAGGGGGGGGGGGGGGGAGGGGCATAGCTGAAAACATTTGTGCACCTCTTTTCTAGGCTATGTTATTAAACATTCAGAGTTATAAATATCCAGATAGTTACTGGGATGAAAAGTTAATCTTATCTGTGTCCTACAAACAAAATATCAGACTTCGTCTTCTTCTTCTTCCATAATAAAACAATAGATAATGAGGTACCTGCTCTTACAATCTAAATGGAATGGGGGAGTAACGCCACTTAGCATGATGGGGTTTTAAGGAACTTTTAAAAGTGTAAATGGTGGGGGAAGAGTCTGGTAGTGTGGGTGTGACGGTAGCTTTGAGACAGGCTATTAATAATACACCACCAAAAGATATAACTGGGTTGAACCGGACGAGACTTAGATATGATAAAATATAATTTATTCCTTGAAAAAGGTGAACACACGAGATATACAAATAACAGACAAAATATGGACACTTACTTAAAGGTTAGGACAAGAAAGCCATCAGGATACAGGATGGGCCATTTCTTCCATAATTCAGTTGACATCACAGCAATACATGCAGATCATGAATGAAGACATTTGAGTAAGGGGGACTCTGACTTAAATACCATGTCAAACTCATCTCTTAACCCTAGATGCCGAGTTGGCTAGAAAAAATCTATTTGAAGCAGATTTTAGCTTCCATTGTAAGTGTGAAGTATCACACTTAAAAACACTCAGCCCCTTTGTTCTTGCCCCCAGTATAAACAATTAGGGCAGTTACCTTTTTGATCACCGGGCTATGTTAATTCTTGCAGGATGCTCTTCCTGCCTATTACCATAGCAGAGTGGGGTCTGCATTTTCAGAACAGATCCAAAATCCCATATACACTGTAAATAACTTCAGTTCAGTAGTACTCACTGGCACGCGAGACATATTAATACATGCCGGCACGCATGACGCTCCCAATGAGACTAAATATTACCGTGTAATACTAAAATTAAGAGAGATATTAATATCTGGCTCTTAGTATCTATTAAACCTCAGGTGTCTGTAATCATTATTTGCGGATCAGTCCCACGAATACACATATGTAGCTTTTAGCACGTTCAGCCGGGGACATCTCATAATATTCTTATATTTAATAAGGTCACTCATTCTGTAGCCCCACTCCTAAATCAGAGGCGTTTGGCCAGTCTACCAAATGGAGTGTCTGGCAGGATACTATGGTTTGTAAGTGTGAGTTATAACACTCTCAACCCACTCCAGCTTCATGCAAACAGGTAGAGTGGCTGAGCCTTTGATCAGGGGTCTGCTTCCTAAACAGTTGGTCGCTCTCCTGACCATTTGCATTCCTTAGTAAGCAGGCATCTTTGAGGGTAACTTAAACAAAGGGCTAGAATCACTGTTTTAACATTAACCCTTTCCCTCCCGCATCAACCCTAGTGTATGTGTGGGTGCAAACACCAGGATAACACAATACATTTACACAGGGGAATAAACATTTGGATATTGAAGCAAGGCAAAACACATTACTGGACCTCAGTCCAGTTAACCCCTTGCTTCCCTGATGAGTAGAGGGTGGCCAAATGGGGGTGTAACCCCTTTAATCCCGGGCCAAATCCTCTCGATCGTGACAGTGGGTTAAGGAGTTCCATAGTTGGGGTAGCCATGGAGATGTCTTTGAGGCGGGCATGAAAAGGAATCATGAAGGAGGAAGAGAGCTGTATGTCATGAGCCTGGCTCAGACTACATGTGGGAGTGTACTTCGGGATTAGATTAAATGTAGGAGGGGGTCTGTGTTCTGGAGAACCAGAACCTTGAGATTAGGTAGGGATGACCCGTGTAGGGATCTGCACATTGAAGCAGCAGGGTTAGAATGGTTGGCTCTTTTGGAACCTATTGTCAAAAGATTTCTGCTGTGCTTTTAATGTTACCGCCATTTTGTAAATAAGCAGTAGTGATACGGAATACCTTGCAATACCATCCTACTTCAACCGTGGATAACATGACACCTCAAAGTGCTAACATGAGGGTACCCTCTGTATATAAGGAATGTAATGAGCTATTTAAAGCTGAAGTCCCCATTTTGGCTGTTTGTTTTTTTTATTATTTAAATCGTACCTGAAGTCGGGAGTCCCACAGGGCTAATACACAGACCCACGACTTACGGGGGGACTCCTGGTTCCTAAGATGTTTGAGTATTTTTGTACTGATGTGTAACACAAAAATAACTACACATATAGCAGTGGGGTCACCAGGAGAAAGGCGTGTTGTCTTCTCTCAATGAAGTTGCAGCTCTCTATTTGGCACTGGGGAGAGGCTGACTATATTATCTCAGGTATTGGGGTTGGGGAGGGGGGTTGGGCACAGAGATCAGAGGACCACATGGGGGGGGGGTCCCAGAGATCAGAGGACCACACGGGGGTTGGGCGCAGAGATCAGAGGACCACAGATCGCCTCCTCTCCCCCACACCCTGCTGCTTTAAGTACAGTTATCCGTTATCCGCTGCTCTGTTCTTATTTCTATGCAGGGAGATTTTCTTTAGTGACTGCTCATTGTCTCTTAAAAAACAATTACACTGCCCTCTCGCAGTCCTCTTACACACAACTCGTTTCCTTTGTTTGTGTCTCTCCCAGACACCAAGTGTGGGAATGAGTAAGACTTGCACAACTGCCATAACAGTACAACTGTTCCAAAAAAGTTTCTGTTTGGAGGAAAAGAAATACAACCTGAAGTAGAAAGTCGGAATTGTATTTTATTGTGGTTATTAGATACATGTCTTCATGGCTCTCACTGACACACAGCCAGTCACGCTGTAATCCTTTGAAGTCACCGTGTTGTCTGAGGATCACTGCGTAGTGTGCACCATGTGCTTACAATCATAATCCAAGCATGTGTTAAACAGCCATAACAAAGCTTTCAGATAAAAGATTCCTTATACAAAAGGGTTTTTAAGTACACATCTTACGTTTCTTTAGACTAAAACAAGAGAATGTTATTCAAGTGTGCCCCGTTTAACATAAAACAGCTGCTCTTGTTTCTAGAAAGGTTCCCTGTTTGATAGTAGGAAACCCTTCCACTTGCTCTAATTTTCCTGCCGCGACTTTTTCATCAAATGAACCAGGCATGTTTGGCTTTATTCACTAAACGGCATACAACTCTTCACTGGCGTTGCTGTGTACTGGCAGGGTTTAGTATATGTGGCTATATGTGTCATTTTATAAAGTTTCTCGGGTCTATGTATCAATGTAGAGAAAAGTGTGTTTAGACGTACTGCTCCGTTCCTTACACCTGAGGCAGAATTGTACACTTCCGCCACTTCAAATATGGAACACTTTTGGGGCCAAATGAAATGCAAAAAAAAATGGCGCAGAGAGACGTGGATAGTAACAAATCTCATTATAATCTGTGCACTATATAGCTCCTCCTACTGACTCCCCCCAAGGTGCAAGATGGGACAGAGATGCAGCATGTGATACATCTCATTATAATCTGTGCACCATGTAACTCCCCCCAACTCCACCTACTGACTCTCCCCAAGGTGCAAGCTAGGGCAGAATGGGTTCAAAATGCTTTAATACATAGGTGTCGAGAGACCCAGTTTTGCTGTAAAAATGACCTTGATACATAGTCAACTCTGTTTTGTTCTCTTGTGTATATAATTTATCTGTAGTAGAGATGGAAGAACTGGTCCCAATCCCTTTCCCGGAATTTTAGACCAAATCCCATCCCTCCCACCAAAATCGATGTGCGGATTGGGTACTAAAAAATCAGAGTGGATTAATCATGTTCCGCCTTTGGATATAATTTGGGCGAAATTTAAGAATCCGCACTCAGATTCCATATTGAATCAGGAATCTGCACTCGGAGCGTTAAAAACCCGCCCTCTCTCCCCTCGGATTTATCCCGGGTGCAGATTTTTAACACGCTCTGCATGCGCGTTATTAATCCACCATGTGGATTATCAATGATAGACTGATCAGCAGAAATCTGTGACTCAAGGGACCCAGCCAATCCGCCCAAAAAATGTATACAGTACATGATTACCGTAACTATCATGCCACCTTGTGTATAATAACGAGGCTTTATATTGGAAGATATATCAAAGTTTAGAATATTGCTGGAAAAGGAGGTGACGTGTGTATTTTTATCCATAATGCTACAAGTAAGATTGAGCGCAAATGCTGAATAGGTCTCGAGGAGAGCGTGTCCGAGTCCCATTCTGAGCAGCTGGATAATGAGATCAGGTTTGAAACAAACGAGCAGCTATGCTCCCCACTCGCTTTATGATATTTAGCAGCTAACGCATACATTGGTACTATATAGATGTATATTATTTATTTATAAAATATTTTACCAGGAAGTAATACATTGAGAGTTACCTCTCGTTTTCAAGTATGTCCTGGGCACAGAGTAAAACAAATAATACATGGTTACAAGTACAGTTACATAAATGAGCAGGTTGTACATTATATACAAGACATTGCGTGCACAGTTAAAGAAAATATATATTATGAGCGTATGAAACAGTTACAGACCAGGTTAAAATGTGAGACAGCCTTAGATTTGAAAGAACTTAAGCTGGTGGTGGATCTGAGAGTCTCCGGTAGGTTGTTCCAGTTTTGGGGTGCACGGAAGGAGAAGGAGGAACGTCCGGATACTTTGTTGAGCCTTGGGACCATGAATAGTCTTTTGGAGTCTGATCTCAGGTGATAGGTGCTGCATGTGGTAGGGGTGAGGAGCTTGTTCAGATAGATGGGTAGCTTGCCCAGAAAGTATTTGAGGGTGAGACAGGAAAGGTGAACTTTGCGTCTAGACTCTAGTGATGACCAATCTAGTTCTTTGAGCATTTCGCAGTGATGTGTGTTGTAGTTGCATTGGAGAACAAAAGGACAAATTGAATTGTAGAGGGTGTCAAGTTTGCTAAGGTGGGTTTGAGGAGCCGAGCCATATACTATGTCTCCATAGTCAATAATTGGCATTCGCATCTGCTGTGCAATACGCTTTCTGACCAGGAGACTTAGGGAGGATTTGTTCCTGTAAAGTACCCCTAGTTTGGCATAGGTCTTGGTTGTCAGGGTATCAATGTGCATCCCGAATGTTAAGTGGGAGTCAAACCATAAGCCCAGGTATTTAAAACTAGTGACAGGTGTTAGGGTGGTGTTAGCGTTGGTTCTAATCATATATAGACCATGGTGCAGCATGCGATGTTCTAACCTCTTGTACTTCGGTAGATCTTATAATGACTGCCACTTACATGCTTCATGTTATTATTTAAGCGGTTTATGCTGCCCATGTTTCTGTTCACATAAAACATCAACATCATGCCGCCTTGTAGCCGTGTGAAGAAGCACATGAAATCTTTAAGCCCGAGTACCCCAAGACATTGCAACTAAGTCACGGGGTCTGTCACTCAGGGGGTCCCATGAGGTAGTAGCTACATAAAGATGCTAGTTTTGCTGGGGGAGAACAAGTCGGGCACAGGACGCAGGACACGATCTACACTGATGAGAAACAGGAGGAGAATGATCCCCCCTTCCATTCACGGAGCAATCACGTGTCCTCTTCGGAGAACTCTGGCTCCGTGGACCCTTCAGCACCCAAAGGGTTAAAAGGACTTGAAGATGTATTTTTCATGCCCTTGAATAAAATAGCAGTGTGTAATTTGTGGTGATTATACACACAACCTGTACCAAAAATTGAATAGAAGCTATGTTTAAAATGGCAATAAAGTGGTGATCTTAAAGCTGTGGTTTTTGTGGAGGCAGTTTTGATTGCAGAGTGTGGAATAAGCAACAGGAAGAGGAGAATCTGGAATGAATTCCACCCCCTTCCTGAGTCTCTCAGTAACTTGCTTTGAATAGACACTGGATGATAACTTTGCATTTTGTCCAGCTACATTCTTTGTGAAGTTTGTATGTTGCTATTTATTTTAAACGCTTATGAATGTGATGGAATTGGGTCAATGGCACATTTCTCTCTGCACACGTTATACTCGCAGGACTAGGCAGGGCCAGACTTAGGCTTTGCAGGGCACAAGGCAGCATACTGGCAGCGGCGGGGGCCCCCCTGTAAAGTAGTTATGGGGACTTACCTTGACGAGCGGCCCTCCTCCGGCAGGGCCACGGCGTCATGACGTCACGGCAGCATGTGACATCACGTTTCATGGCAAAACGCTCTCCCTGCTTCTGTCGGTGCTGGGATTCAACCTAATAACTAGTATGATAATGTTGATATCCTCATAATGATTACATCATTTTCCAACATGGCCCCGTTCTAAGAGGTGCCTAATTGCCGAAGTTATCATACAACGAAGAGTCCCCCACTGTCTGCCTAACTTGGGGTGTTACCACTTATTGTTCCAAGCTTCATCTGCAAAATCTGACCCATTAATAAAAACAAACACCCGGTAAGGTTACTGGTGGGCACAGGTGGGCATTTGTTTATTTTTGTTTTTTATTATTAGATAAGACCTAGCATGTCTGAAAAGTTTAATCATCTGTAAAAATTGTCCAAGTGCTGATGGTAATTTGGTTTTGTATTTATCATCAGTTGGCGTGAAACAATAGTGCCCCAATTACAGGTCCAATCTTTACCAATCCACTTCTTTATTGGTAAAAAGCAGAGGCGTGTTCCACATGTCTCCCGTTTTACCCATGGTTGGGCTTTTTAGAGACCAGTTGTTTGGAAGAAGCAGAAACAGATGTAAATGTTTTCTAGCCATTGACAAATTCTTCCCCATTGAATTGATACATATGGTTTTCTGTAAAATAATGACAATAAATGTAAGATTGAAAGGCAGCGCTCGCGAATAGTTATTTGTCAGGCTTTAAATCACCAAAGGTGTTCTAACTTAAATACTTGTACTCAGTCTAACCAACAATTTCCAAAGCTGCAGTGCTACAATGTTACGTTACACATTTCATTGTATGTGTATCATTTTGTATAGTGGGTCTGGACTGTAGGACTAGAAAAAAGAAGAGGGCGGACTTTAAAGGAAATTCATGGAAATCTACTTGGCTATTCTTATTTCATGTGTTTTGAAACTGGACTCCACTCCTGTGGAGGGATGTCTCATGGATCATTAATGGGTATAATCAGTGAATTGAAATCATCCGCTTGGTGTGTATTGACTCTGTTCTTTCAATTTGTTCAACAGGGTCCTAAAGGAGATCCAGGATCGTCCCCGGGGCAGGCGCCACCTGGAGAAAAGGTCATATGTTCTGTACTTTTCCTTCTAAGAAGTTTTGTTCAGCAGTTAAAACTGTAATTGGGAAATGGGCAGTTGCATTACATATACTTTGTTACCGGTTGAACATGCTTAACAGCACAATAGGTTACTTCAGTTTTTTAAATGTTTTATAAATATAACTATACAGGCTACAAAACCCAGCACATCTGCTCTATTTGTTTATATCATATGCTTGCTTATTATTGGGAACGGAAAGTGCACAATATGTTGTCAATTTGTGCCTTTGAATTGTTACTAATGCGGTTTCTATAGCCTGTGCTTACCAGCAGTACGGTTTATAAGTGGCTTCTATTGGTGATCAGGCTGAGGAGTGACCAGGATTACGTGCTGTCTGCCGTGCACTTCGGAAACGTTACCCTTGTGAATTACTGGTTCACGGTATTATTCTTGTTAGTAGCACATCTTTAAGTGCTTCACAATAGCTGTAAGAAGCAAAGCAGCTCTTTACAACATGCCTGCTGGTCCGGACCTGTTGTGCGATTCCACTGCTATCTTAGCATAATATAGACTGATAATATGTAGACTGTAGTTATTTTTTGACTCATAGTTGAGACAGAATTTTTTAACAAGTAACTCTATTACATTGCAGCTAAATCTTTATTGAACCTTGAATTATAACCACACTCTCCACTTTTCCCACAAAAACATTTGGCTTGGCAAGTGTTAACACTAAATAGACAAAAACACAATGAGAGCCATGAAAGCCAGACTGTAACTGTTAGGAAATAGCATTGGTTCTGTATATCTGTAACAGGAAACTCAATGCAGCAATAAAACGAACATATACTGTTTGGGGCTTTAATTTATTTATACGGAGAGTTATTTCAGCAGAATAACATGATCAAATTATATCATCAGCCTTGAATTCTACGAAAAGTGAAATATCTATAAGGAATCTAATAATTCACATAGCAGCATGTATTAATTCTTTAATAACGATCTTTCCACACAGTTCCAAAAATGATGGTAAGTATGTGTAATAAACAAAGTGACTGGTGTCACAACTGCAAGTAATAAGTATCACTCCTTAAAAAAAGAGGACAACAGAATCTGATTAGTCTGATAAAGATTGCATGTCTGTGTATGCTGATTAGCTGGTACTGTATGTTCCAAGTGATACGTATACCCACATGGGGCAATGCTCCACCGGCAGCTAAGGATGTGAAGAAGTTTCACAAAATTCCCTTTACACTGAAATAATTACCTGAATATGCAGCAAAGCCTCCGTGTGTAATCCCCTAGGGTTGAGTAGACTTTTAAACTGCAGGATAGCAGAGCCATAAACAATTCAGACATTCCTTAACAATGACTCTCTCATAGAAATGTGCCTTTTTCTGTTTAGTTTTAGTTTTCCAAGATGTACCTACCTCTCCTGTATCTCATCGCTTTACAAATCTCGCTAACACTGGTAATCGGCATGTTATGTATTCCATGGAGTGCAGCTTGCTAGCACTGAGAGATCTGATCTCTGATAATACTGTATAACAGACATTACAGTAACTCCGTTGTGGATAGGGGGCACATACAGTCATTCCAATGAAACTTGTCTTTGCGAACAATTCCTGAATGTACTGGAGGAGAGAAGAGGACATGCAAATAAGAGGAATAGTGAAGGATGTTTTTTGTCATAAATTATTTTAAACACAAAGAGGAGATATCAAACCAAAACTGGAGCTAAGAAATGGGATTTAATGTTGCACCTCTTTGCACAGTGTATCCAAGTACTTTGGTCCAATATTTGCTCCATGTCCGCCATCTTGTGATGGGATTGGTGGCACGTGGATGATCACATGAGATGTATCACATTGTGCCGCTCTGTGCCGTATTATTTCTCTCTCAGCTCTAAGGTAGTTGAAATCTCTCTGGTTATTTGATGCAGTGCGTCAAAGCAAACTTACATTACGTTAAATCTTCCCTGAATTAAATAGCCTCCGAATTCCCAGGCTTCCTAGTGCCAGGAAGTCCATTGCTTAGTGTTTTAATATTGTCTTCTGCGAATTACTCCCTCTTTCATTCAGTTTGTAGGAGAAATTACAACCAACATAAAACTCAACTGACATTTTGTACCCCTGAAAACGCGCAGTTTCTGGAATGTATATGGGGTTTTTTTTTTTTTACAGTATGTAGCAATGCTTAATATTTACTCCATCTTAAATAAACGAAATAAACAATACTGTTATGTTTTCTGTATTACAGGGGGATAAAGGGCCATTTGGTTTGATGGGGGATCGGGGTCCTGAAGGTCAGAAGGTAAAATAATGAGAATATTTTTGCACTGCATATCAATGCTGTACAACACTGTGATGTATATTACTGAATATGCTGCAAAGCCACTTCCCCATGCTAAAGATTTTGTCCCATTAATTGGAATGAGGCTGATCTCCTCTCCGGCACAGGAAAGCAGATTTCACCGTGTCATTCAATGCATTGGAATCCAAACCGCCATACATTGTATTCATTTACATTATTCCCGTGCCGTCTCCAGAGAGCATGTCACTATACATTATAAGGACATGTCACTATACATTATAAGGACATGTCACTATACATTATAAGAACGTCATTATACATTATAAGAACATGTCACTATACATTATAAGGACATGTCACTATACATTATAAGAACAATGTACAAAACTAACATTATAAAGGACACTGTCACTATACATTATAAGGCCATGTCACTATACGTTATAAACGGACATGTCACTATACATTATAAGGACTGTCACATAACCATTATAAGAACTGTCACTATACTTATAGACATTTACGATAAGTTATAAGGAACATGTCACTATACATTATAAGACATGTCACATAACATGACTATAGGACATGTCACTTAGACATATTATAAAGGACATGTGTCACTATCTATAGCGTTCTAAAGAGGACATGATAACACTATACATATACAGAACATGTCACATATCGTTATAAGGACATTCATAACTTTAAGAACATGTCACTAAACTTATAAACGAGCATGTCACTATACGTTATAAGGACATGTCACTATAACTATAAGGACATGTCACATCATTATAAGGACATGTCACTATATTAAGACATGTCACTAACTTATAAAGGACCATGTTCACTATACTTTATAAGAACAATGTCACTATACATTATACGAAGACATGTCACTATACATTATAAGGACATGTCACTATACATTAATAAGAACATGTCACTATACTTATTCATATACTGGACATGTCACTATACCATTATACAGAACATGTCACTATAACATATAAAGAACATGTCACTATACGTTTAAGGACATGTCACTTATACACGTTATAGAACATGTCACTATACTTATCAGGCATTGTCACATACCTTAATTAAGGACATGTCCTATACTAAATATAGGACATGTCACTATACACATTATAAGACATGTCACTATACAAAATTATAGACATGTCACTACAGTTAAGACATACATTCACTAATATATACGTCCTATAAAATGACATGATCACTATACGTTATGAGAACATGTCAACTATTACATTATAAGGAAATGTACACTATACATTATAAGAACATGTCACTATACTTATTAAGGACATGTCCACTATACTGTCTTATAAGTAAGACTGTCACTATACGTTTAAGAGCATTCACTATACATTATAAGAACATGTCACTATACATTTATAAGACATGTCACTATACATTATAAAGGACATGTCACTATAACGTCTATAAGGACATGTCACTATACATTAATAAGATAACATGTCACTATATCGTTATAAGGACATGTCCACTATACATTACTATCGAACATGTCACTATACGTTCAAAGACATGTCACTATAACATTATAAGGACATGTTACTATACACTTATAAGAGAATGTCACTATAACATTATAACATGTCACTATGAACATGTATAAGATACATGTCACTATACATAAGACCTGAATAAAGACAAATGTCACTAATAACGTTCTAACGGACATGTCACTATACATTATAAGGACATGTCACTATATATTAAGGACATGATCACTATACGTTATAAGAACATGTCCTAACATTATCAGAACTGTCACATACATTATAAGACAACATTTCCTTACATTATAAGAACGTATTACATTATATGAACATGTCTCTATACATTTAAGAACATGTCACTATACATATATAAGGCATTCTCGAACATTATGAACATTCAACTATACATTATAGGAGAAACTGTCACTATACATTATAAGGACATGTCCTATACGTATAAGGACATGTCACAACGTTATAGGAACTGTCTATACTTATAAGGACATGCCACTATACGTTAAAGGACATGTCAACTATACGTTATAAGGTACATGTCACTATACGTTTAAGGACATGTCCACTATACGTTATAAGGACATGTCCTATACGTTATAAGACGTGTCACTATAACTTATAAGACTTCACTATGCGTTAGAAATGTTTCGACAAACCTATAACGAGCCTTTGCTCATACCCCGGGCATGGATTAACCCCCGCTATAAATATTGGCCCAAGCAGCACACGTTTGGTACTAGGTGGCGAGATATTTTTTTTGTGTGCGAGTAGATTTTTTTGGTGATTTGTCAACCACTGGTTATAAGGACATGTGCCTCACAATACTTAAAAAAACACCTTGCAGAGATATATTCATTTTCAGACTCATTAGTTTGGATTAAAATGGACACCATCATTTTCAAACAAAGATCTACATCAGGACTGGTCAACTCCAGTCATGAAGACGTACCAACAGGTCGGTTTTCAGGATATCCCTGCTGCAGCCACGTTGACTCTATCATCGGCTCAGTCTTTGACTGAACCACCTGTGCTGAGGCAGAGATATCCTGAAACCGGACCTGTTGGTAATCCTCTACATCAGTACACAAAAACAACAACACAAAATAACCATTCACCACGCCGTTGCATACACATTCACACACTCCGTGCCTATACCTTTCATCACACATTCCGACCACGCCTTTCCTACCCTACTGCCACCTTTCACCCGTGCCGTAGTACACGTTCACCACGCCTGTCATACCGTTCACAATCACAGCCTGCATACCGTTCACCACGTCCGTGCATACCGTTCACCACGCCGTGCATCCCGTCACCACAGCCGTGCATACGTTCACAAACCACGCCGTGCACATACCGTTCACCACACGCCGTGCATACACGTTACACACAAACGCCGCGCATCAAACCGTTCACACACAGCAGCCGCGCAATACCGTCACCACGCCGCGCATAAACCTTCAACACCACGCCGCGCAAAAACCGTTCACCACGCCGCGCTACCATTCACCACGCCGGCGCATCAACCATTCACCACACGCGCGCATAACCATTCCCACGCCGCTCATAAACCATTTCACCAACACGCCGGGCGTCATCTAACCATTTCACCACGACACGCCGCGCATACCATTTCACCACGCCGCGCATTACCCATTACACACGAAGCATTCCCACACGTCCAGTCGCATACCATTCACCACGCCGCAACATACCATTCACCACGCCGCGCATACCATTTCCCACGCCGCGCATAACCATTCACCCAACGCCGCGCATAACCATTCACCACGCCGCGCTGCCATTTACCCCACGCGCGCATAACCCATTCCCCACGCCGGCGCATAAACATTCACCAAACGCCAAAGCCATAACCATTCACAACACCCACACTCCGCGCATACCATTCACCACGTCTGCTGCTCTGTGCGCCCAGCTCTCTAAAAGATATATATTTTAATGATGGTGCTTATCATGAGCACTGTGGTTTGGGGACAAGGACATACGGGAAGATTTCAATTTAAAGAACAGTGATTTTCAGTAGAGCATCGGTGTGAATTTGTTTGGGTACCTGCTCCTCAGACGGAGTATCTTTAACGTATTGCAGTGTTTTTACTGTGCAAGATATTGCAGTAAATAAAGTGATACCTTGTCTTACCTGCCGCTTTTTCAAATACTGTATATAGAGATTGGGATGTCACAGAAAGGTTGCATTAAAATAACGAATTTATCATGAAGTCAAGAAGATTAATTTTGCTATTTAAAATAAAGGCATACGGTATAGGAATATTAATGCATGTTTGGGACACTATTGCACCTGAGAAATTGGGGGGCAGTGACATTGACCAGGATTGCATGGAAATGGGCGTAATACAAATAAATAATCTAATGAATAAAATTCAACTAGAAACATACGTGACAAGTTTAGCTTATGTTGTCTATTGGTTCCATCATATATTGTTCTAAGTCCTTAAAAAACATATATGTGAAAAGTGTCCATTATGACACGAGAGAAGAAACAAAGAAAGGCCATGTAAAGCATGCACACGTTAGGGTAGCGGATCAGAAGCTATTAATACAGGATTTATTTATGGTAGGAAGGGGGATTTGATCGGCAGTATCAATGTTTCCGTTTTACCTTGGAGCTAAAACATTTATGTACATGGAACAATAAAACTCCAGTGCCTCAAACAGGCCTCGTTTTCAAGATGTATTAATTAACACATACCGTACTTACCCAATAAACCCAGCCTTAATTATCACTAAGGCACTTGCTTACATAGGTATTGTTTTCATGACCGGTGTTGCTGGAAACCTTTGAGGACTGAACTTGAGAACTTGAGCATAGTTTAGGTAACTTTCTCCCAGACTTTTCTGCGCCCTGTTCATATTTTTTTTTGTAACGCGGAACAAGGTTTCTTTTTTACTTCCGTTTTTTTTTTAAATATTAATTATCCGCTGTCCTGTACGGTGTGTAGGTGTTTATACCTGACGCTATGAAGCTTTGTCAGTAGGTCTTTTTTTCGGTATGGAGGGTGGAGTAACGGAAGAGGCATACGAATGCATCCTGCGCTTCTTGGGTGGTAGAAACCCATGTGGCAGAAACATTCTTAGGAATGCGCTCCCTGCGTGGACATACGCTTTTGTTTATGATTTTATGAAGAAGTTTGTATTTCATGCTCAGGATTTCTCAGTGTTACCAATGAGAGAGAAGAGACTTAGGGCTAGCTCACACTGCCTGCTACGCGACGTGTTCGTGCGCACGTTCGGCACTCTTTGAGGCTAGTGGATGAGAGTTGTCACACTAGAAACTGCTTGTGGCGGCAAACTACAGCGTTGAAGCGGCGCCATTTTGCCGCCACAACCCAAATTGACATTTCAGGCTGCAGTCGCGTCACGTGAGCTGGTTCAGCCAATAAAGGCGAACCAGCTCCGTGACGCGTTCGTCACGCCCCCACCACGCCCCCAATCACCGGGACCCTACTCTTGCAGCTAGCTCACAGATCGCTGGGCTGCAGGAGTGCGCGACGGAGGCGCACACGGAAGCATGCGGCCGTAGCAGGCAGTGTGAGCTCGGCCTTACCCGCCAGGAGACTTAAACAAGGCATTGAGTATATTTAGTCTTATTAGGTGTGTAAGATTGTGTAAGAACACAACCTTTGGGGGACTACTACACCTGAAGAAGGGGACAGTTGCCCCAGAATAGATGTGTTCCTACTGTATATTACATACTGAAAAATAATGATCCTGCAAAATGCCGGGAAAGTGCTTCACACCTCTTTTCCCCTCTTGGTAACTTTGCTGCTACATGATTGCGTGAGGATAGTCACTGATCAGAGAGCACCATTGTAACTTTGGAGAATGGGCGTGTGCCTGGCTGTTCTCTGTTATATTGCTGCTCCGTGTTTAGGAAGATCTAATCCTTTATATGATATCATATATGTTCTCAAATATCTATTAATAGTTAGTGACAAGCTGACAATGTACAGTAACCTGTTTGTTCTCCTGAGGCATTTGATCAAGTGACACATTATGAATCTCAAGGACTGTTAGATTACCTACTATTGTGTTTCTTGGCATATTTAGATGTGTTGTCACACAAATCTGGTGTGGATTACCGCAAACATAATTTAGGCGTTATTATAATCCCACTCTGCAGGTTAGTGTTTTCAGATTATCTTGAAGTTTCATAAATACGGCTTTATATCCTCCGGTATCTTGGAAAACACTTAAAACCAAAGGTGATTTGATAGTAAAAATTGCAGCGATAAAATGATGTGTTGTTCCCATGCTAGTAGGAATGCCAAGATAAAAGGTGATTTGCTAAATCACCATCATATAAACCAGGCTAGCACTAAGCGTGTAAAGACAAGGTTTAGGAATGTGAATGGACATAGCAAACAATGTTATGTCAGATTTTGTTTGTACTTGTTTGTATTGACATTTTCTGATATAACTAAATGAACACTATTTTTGTGACGTTCCATGTGTGTATTATGTATCATTGTTTGCATGGATAAGATCTGGATAGAGTGGAGACACCTCAGTATGTTAGCATGGATAAGATCTGGATAGAGTGGAGACACCTCAGTATGTTTGCATGGATAAGATCTGGATAGAGTGGAGACACCTCAGTATGTTTGGCAGCACACATCTTCCCCAAAAGAATTGAAGAAAAATTAACCTCATGGCCAATTGCATAACTGTATTCAGCTTGCGTTGTGCTAAAAGATTTGCGAAACGCACTAGTTTGTGTATCTGACACATTTTCTACTGTTTTTCTACTGTTTGTGAGAAAAGTTGTCAGGATTTTAAAAAATGTGACAAACTTTAACAACTTATAACTGCTTATAACTGCTGGTGAGAAAAGTGCCAACATCTGAAATTCTGCACTTCACACGCCATAAACAGTGCACAGACACACACAGCATATTTCATATACCAGTAGCATGTTGGATAAACCAGTAGCATATTGGATATACCAGTAGCATATTGGATATACCAGTAGCATATTGGATATACCAGTGGCATGTTGGATATGCCAGTAGCATGTTGGATATACCAGTAGCATGTTGGATATACCAGTAGCATGTTGGATATACCAGTAGCATATTGGAGTTCAAGTTGGTAGTTGCTAGTAGTGAGTGATACTGTGACGTGGAGTCTACTTGACGGACTAAAGCAAATTGTTTTCAGGCAGTCAGTGCTTATAATTCTTATGCTGTGCATCATATATCCCCAGGCTGTATATCTGTCTGTAATTATATCTGTGACTACAACATAATGGCACATAACTTCACTATATGGCTATATAGTTCCTTCCTCAGCAATCAGCATTGGAGCTGATGATTACCGATTAACTTTACACAGGGATAGTGAGGAGGATAATCCCGATGAACAACAGGTGCTTAATGCCTGTGAGTGATAAGTATGCAAGGGAACCTGCCCACAGCCAACCCAATGGGGCTTTGGCTATATTGACGCACTGCACAATAACCCACTCTCCAGTATCACCACTATACAATGTGAGGAGGAGAAGTACCATAACCATCTGCAGTGCCTGTGAGAAAACCATTTGATGCCTTCAGGATTGCAAGCAACAATGGATTCTCAACTGAGATAAGATGCATTGTAAATGTCTTGATTCCCTCCCTCACTACTCCTCGTGGACCTGTAGGGGCACATAGAGGAGTCAAGTTCAGGTCCAGAACTGGTAAGAACTAGAACAGTCCATGAGTCCAGCTACCATTTTAGTTTGGGTATAAAACCCCACCCAGTCAGCTAGTTCTTTGCTTATCAACTTTCTGTTCACAAGTTAGCAGTCAGGTTATTCTTTGTTCCCTAGTGCTGTGTCTTTCCCTGTTCCTTTTTATTCAGGCTCCTAGTTCTGCAGTCTACAGATACCTTCTTGTTTGTTATCTTGTATTCCCCTTGCACTATTTGCCTCCTGTTTATTGTTTGTCCCCTGCTACTATTGCTTTTGCATGTAGCACTGCAATTCTTGCAGCTAACCTTAGTTTGCCCTCAGCACTTTCTGCCCCCTGTCTTGTTTGTTCCCATAGCTGCCATCACATTTTGCTTGTAGCTCTGCACACTTTGCTGACTCCACTGTTTTCCAAAACTGAACTTATTTATTTTAGTGGAACAATAAAACCTGACAGTTTTCACTTATTTCAGTCCCCTGTCTTTTGTAGGTTTCCATGTTACCTCCGAGGGTTCCATACATCCTGATAGTAAGGAACCCCAACCCTCTCTAATAACACGTCTGAGATCAGATGCATGTAAGGAACCCCAACCCTCTCTAATAGCACATGTGAGAACAGATGCATTGTAAGGAACCCCAACCCTCTCTAATAGCACGTCTGAGATCAGATGCATTGTAAGGAACCCCAACCCTCTCTAATAGCGCGTCTGAGATCAGATGCATTGTAAGGAACCCCAACCCTCTCTAATAGCGCGTCTGAGATCAGATGCATTGTAAGGAACCCCAACCCTCTCTAATAGCGCGTCTGAGATCAGATGTATTGTAAGGAACCCCAACCCTCTCTAATAGCGCGTCTGAGATCAGATGCATTGTACATTCTTCTGTATTTGGTACAATTTTCAAATGACCTGAAAATTGCACGGAACACTTTAGGGGCGCACGGGGGAACCCTGGTTAAAAAACACTGCTCTAGACTCTATATCAAAGTTTTATTGTGAAAAGTCTGTAGGATGAAGAGTTACATGTATGTCCCACATAGTAGCGGACATTTTCACATTTTTACTCCGTTGAAATAAATGTAATTTGAGAGGGATATTGCTGGTGGGCTGAAAAACTTGTGTTGGGGTTGAAGTGTTATGGCACTAATGGGTAAAAAAATACCATTACTTCTTTACACATTTTCAGTTTTACTTTCTATTTAAAGAAAAATTGCATGATTTTAGGATGCCACATTTTTTTAGCAGAAATATTGTAGTTTTCTGAAATATGGCCTTCAATAATGTTTAATAAATTCAGCATTTTCAAAGCACAACACAGTTCAACTGTTGTTTTTTTTAACCACTTTGACCAATGCTCATGGGTTAAATAAATAAATAAACATTAACAATTGATAATGACTTTTCCAAAAAGGGCTAAAAAATTAAATGCCAATGAACTGTGCTAAATTCAAAGGTTAATTCTACTCAAGTGCTGTTCATTACAAGACATGGTTGTCACGTGCTGCTTAATTTGTTCATATTCCTTGAGAAAATTGCTCTCTAAGCTTCCTGTATATATGTACTGTAGGTCTATATTTAATAAAAAAAAATACAAGATCATAGTTTTGGAATCATAATCGGCCTAATATTCTTGACAACATAATCAAACCTTGTAAGTAGGTGGAAAAGTTGCATTAAAACAGACATTTTCGTTAAAAAGAAAAACAGAAAGTGCCAAAAAGGAAACCAGTTGACTATCGTACATATATTAGGCATTATATCCCTTGGTACCACAAGATTGACGTAAAGCAGATGTGGTGCCTATATTTAAAAAGGGAGCAAGATCACAACCGGGGAATTACAGACCTGAAAGCCTGACATCAATCGTGGGGAATCTACTTGAAGTTTTAGTATGAGATAATATTCAGGAATACCTAAAGGAAAACAAAATTATTAGTAGTGGTCAACATGGATTTATGAAGGATAGATCTTGCCAAACTTACCTTATTTGTTTCTTTGAGGAGGTAAGTAGGAATTTAGACCAGGGTAATGCAGTTGATGTGGTCTACTTAGATTTTGCAAAGGCTTTTGATACGGTTCTACACATGAAATTAGTGTACAAAATAAATCAAATTGGACTGGGGAAAAATATTTGCACCTGGATTGAAAACTGGTTGAAGGACAGACAACAGAGGGTTGTCATAAATGGAACTTTTTCAGGTTGTGCTTAAGTCGTTGGTGGAGTACCTCAGGGATCGGTATTGGAACCCCTGCTTTTTAACTTGTTTATTAATGACCTTGAGGTTGGGATCGAGAGCAAAGTCTCCATCTTTGCTGATGATACTAAATTGTGTAAGGTAATAGAATCAGAGCAGGATGTAATTTCTCTTCAGAAGGACTTGGAGAGACTGGAAATGTGGGCAGGTAAATGGCAGATGAGGTTTAATACAGATAAATGAATGGTTATCCATTTGGGAAACCAGAATAAACAGGCGACTTACAAATTAAATGGGTCAAAATTAGGCTTAGCAATAGTGCCCAATGTTATGCAGTAGCTGCAAAAGCAAATAAGATCTTATCTTGCATTAAACTTGGGAATAGATAGAAGGGAAATAAGCATAATTATGCCCCTCTATAAAGCCTTAGTAAGACCACACCTTGAATATGGGGTAGTCTTGGGCACCACTCCATAAAAAAGACATTATGGAACCAGAAAATGTATAGAGAAAAGCCACCAAATTAATAAAGGGGATGGACAATCTTAGTTATGAGGAGAGGCTAGCTAAATTAGATTTGTTTACATTAGAAAAGTGGCATCTAAGAGGGGATATTATAACTATATACTGTACAAATATATTCAGTGTCAATTCAATGAGCTTTCAAAATATCTATTCATCCCAAGGGTAGTACAAACATTACAGGGCCACCCCTTAAGGTTGGAAAAAGGAGATTTCACCAGCAACAAAGTGAAGGTTTTTACAGTAAGGGCAGTTAAAATGTGGGATTCATTACCTATGGAGACTGTGATGGCAGATCCTATAGATATCTTCAAAAAAAGGTTGGACATCTTTTTAGAAAGGAAAGGTATACCGGGGTATTGTTGCGGATTAAGACCATGTGCCTGCTTCTTTACTACCTACTGGGCTACTTTGGGACGTCAGGCGCTCCCTGGAACCAGTGCACCGGCAGCTAAGTACTGTACACCCCAATAAGTAAACATTGGAAGGTTATTGATCCAATTAGATATCGAATTGCTATTATTTGGGGTCAGAAAGGAATGTATTTCCCCCTTATGAGACAGCATTGAATATTTCACTGGGGTTTTGTGTTTGCGTTCCTCTGGTTCAAAATACTGTAAATACGGATATGGGCTAAGTGTCATCTGAATTTAGCATAGGTTGAACTTGATGGACAATATGTCTTGTCTTTTTTCAAGCTCATCTATGTTACTATGTAACTGTGTAGGTAAGAAAGTTATTTCTTTGATGGGTCACTGTGAGTAGTTGAATAGGTAGAAAACATTATGCATTTGTGCAAATCCTAGAAGAGAAAGTTACATGGAATATGTTAGTCGTTTTATGTTGAAGTGGTTAAATTAGCATATTTGTCCAAGAAGATTGACTAGCAAGCAAAAAGAAACATCAAAAGCAGGTGCATCTGTTCAAAGAAGTGCCCTTGACATTAATACTCGTATAAGAGCGCAAACCCCTCTCATACCCCCAGGTTCGTGTGGTACGACAGCATGTGGACTGATACAATTAGTTTATGCTCCGTCCCATTAGATTTCAGTTGAAACCTTTGTTATTTTAGGTAGCCCCGTGGGAAACAATCAGAGAACTGTTTATTTATTTTGGTAACTGCTGTGCAAAGTGAATCTATTATAGTGCTATAATTTCAGTTTACTTGAGTTTTTTTGGCTAGAAACCAAACCATGCCACTTACTTGCAAAGAAGTTCCGTGTATGCGTTATTTAGGGCTGGGTTTGGCTGATACATTATCAGTGTGTGTTTTATCAGTAGGCTGGTGTCTGGTTTGGTGTGGAAAGTACTGTCCTTCTAAGGCCCGTACTATAGTGGGCGCGCTTGCTGCGCGCGCACACGGCACTTATGGTTGGCTGTGGTTAGCCAGCCATTGTATGCTAGGACCGCACGCGCGTGTGAGCGTGGAGGCGGCCGACAGGGGGGAAGATTCAGAAAAGTATGTATTGTATGTGTGTATGTATGTATGTGTGTATATATATATATATATACTGAGTTAAGTTATGGTGAGTAAAAAAAGTGACAAAAACCCTCCACAGGAAAGCAAATATGCAAATATAGCTGTATGCTCATCTGCATGTCTTAGGCAGGTCTGCAACCCCGCCTTTCCCCATTATCACCCAGCATACAGCACTTCCACTGCAGCAAGGGATTCTGGGAAATGACATGCAAATGAGCACACAGTGTCACTTTTTGCCTCAATAACCATTTTTAACATGGTTCCCCTTAGGCTTAAAGCTTGCTGCATGGTCACAGCTTTGAGCACAGCCACGGGTTAGGTGCATACCCGAAAACCACCCACAGACGCTGTTTTCGACCTTGATGGGTCTCATCAGTGTGGGGTTGATTTTACTGGGAAAAATCAACCCCACACTGATGAACCATCAAGGTCGAAACAGCTGTCTGTGGGTGGTTTTCTGGTATGCACCTTAACCCTGGCTGTGCTCAAACTGTGACCATGCAGCAACTTAAGCCTATAGTGAACCATTTTAAAATGTTTTGAGGCAAAAACGTGACACTTGTGCTCATTTGCATGTCATTTCCCAGAATCCCTTGCTGCAGTGGAAGTGCTGTATGCTGGGGTGATAATGGGAAGGCGGGGTTGCAGACCTGCCTAAGACATGCAGATGAGCATCAGCTATATTTGCATATATATATATATATATATATATATATATATATATATATATATATTTATCAACGTTGCACAATAAAAATAATTTTTATTCATACTGTACAACATGTCTTTTTTTTTTATTTTAAAAATATTATTTAATAAATTATTAACTCACAATCTATACACAAACATATATACACACACATACACATATATACACACACATATGCACAATCACACAGTTACCCAGTGACACACCAACACACAGTACCTTCCAAGACTGTCGCTCACAGCAGCACGGACCCGTACACACACAAAGTGTGCGACATGTGCTTGCACGTTCGCAAATATTGATGTTATATTTGAATCAATTTCCAGAGCAAATTAGTGTTTGATTCCTGTGTTGCTTTTTATGATATTTAAATGCTTCTCACCTGGACACGCTGGCAGACCCGCAGCGTACAGTATGCTAATAATAGAGTACGCTAGGTGCTGCTTTGTTTTCTATGAGTGACACTGTACTGGGAAGGTTGTTATGGTTGGAACTTGCAAATCATATGCTGTAATAAAGAAACAGCTGTCCAGGATGTCACTGTAATAGTCTTTCCTTTTGTTCTCTTGCTGGTATCATGAAGCAGAGGCCAAATAACAGTGTAAGCTAGAGATATCCACTTCGTTTTAGTTTTGCCTTAAAAACTTTTGGGTGGTTTTGGTGCTGGTTTTGTTTAAAGTTCCTTGTTGCCAGAATATGTACATTGTATCACGCACGCACGCACGCACGCACACAGACAATGTGTATATATACCAATAGGGACCACATAGTATCTACACAACTTTTAGTAATGCAACACCCTCTTACATTTCCACACCTACCCACAGCATTGATATACACTCCCACACCACACACACTTTTTGTAAAGCGCTGTATACACTGTGGGCGCTTTATAAATTTACAGTTACATACTTACATACACACACCCGCTCTTACATCTCTAACATTCAGGGACTATTTAACACCGTAAGTCATAAATCGCATACTGCACAGGGGGGAGGGATAGGTTCCAGTCACAGATACATTCCAGCATGGACTGGTTTTAAATTAAACCCTTTCCTGCTTTATGCAGCGTAACATCGCCAGGGGAAGGGATCAGGGCATCCCGAAAGCTCACACAGATAAAAGCACCGAACGGTATCGTCTATTTCCCGTTAGGCCCGGGGCGGCAACATTGTGGGGCGGCATAGATCTACGCTTGCACCCGCGCACGCGTAATCAGCGCTAGCCGGATGGCAACGGTATGGCATGGCGTCAAATGATGCTGGAGTAGGAGGGCAGCACCAGTTAAGTGCCTAATTGAGGCATGTTTTTTAAAATCCGACTGCATACACATGAATAAAATCACTAAAATATAAAAAAACACATTTTTTTTTTACCATTTATCAAAAGAAACATTAATGTTTATAACAGAACTTATTTACATTACCGATTACAATGCTTCACAATTTCAATATAAAATTTAGCACTCACAGACTCGGAGAGCACGCACGACTTTTAGCTCACGCGCAGTAACGGGGAACACTGGAATGTAACTGGAAAACCATTGAAAATACGAAAAAATGTAATATTTGCAAAGATGTTCTAAATAGTATGTAAAATATATGCACCAAGTTTGGTTAAGATCATATAACGCTTTCATAAGGTGTTCTAAAAAAACGATTTGAGGGGAGGGGTGGGGTGTTTGGAGACTTCGCAGGGGCCGATGAACAACAACACATGACATATTACACCGTCATGATTTATTTAACAAAAATAAAGACAAAATGAAGAAGCCATGTGTGGAAAAACTAATTATACCTTATGATTGAATAGCTTGTAGAACCACCTTTTGCAGCAATAACTTGAAGTAATCATTTTCTGTATGACTTTATCAGTCTCTCACATCGTTGTGGAGGAATTTTGGCCCACTCTTCTTTACAACGTTGCTTCAGTTCATTGAGGTTTGTGGGCATTTGTTTATGCACAGGTCTCTTAAGGTCCTGCCACAGCATTTCAATCGGGTTGAGGTCTTTACTTTGACTGGGCCATAGCAACACCTTGATTCTTTTCTTTTTCAGCCATTCTGTTGTAGATTTGCTGGTATGCTTGGGATCATTGTCCTGTTGCATGACCCAATTTCGACCTAGCTTTAGCTGTCGGACAGACGGCCTCACATATGACTCTAGAATACTTTGGTATACAGAGGAGTTCATGGTCGACTCAATGTCTGCAAGGTTCCCAGGTCCTGTGGCTGCAAAACAAGCCCAAATCATCACCCCTCCACCACCGTGCTTGATAGTTGGTATGAGGTGTTTGTGCTGATATGCTGTGTTTGGTTTTCACCAAACGTGGCGCTGCGCATTATGGCCAAACATCTACACTTTGGTCTCGTCTGTCCAAAGGACATTGTTCCAGAAGTCTTGTGGTTTGTTCAGATGCAACTTTGCAACTTTGCACACCTAAGCCGTGCTGCCATGTTCTTTTTAGAGAGAAGAGGCTTTCTCCTGGCAACCCTTCCAAACAAACCATACTTGTTCAGTCTTTTTCTAATTGTACAGTCATGATCTTTAACATTTAACATGCTAACTGAGGCCTGTAGAGTCTGAGATGTAACTCTTGGGTATTTTGCAATTTCTCTGAGCATTGCACGGTCTGACCTTGGGGTAAATTTGCTGGGACGTCCACTCCTGGGAAGATTGGCAACTGTCTTGAATGTTTTCCACTTTTGAATAATCTTTCTCACTGTAGAATTATGGACTTTAAATTTGTTTGGAAATGGCCTTTTAACACTTCCCAGATTGATGGGCAGCAACAATTGCTTCTCTAAGATCATTGCTGATGTCTGTCCTCCTTGGCATTGTGTTAACACCTGAATGCTCCAGACCAGCAAACTGCTAATACTTCGGCTTTTATAGAGGTGGTCGCACTTGCTGATGTTCAATTAATCAAGGGCATTTGATTAGCAGCACCTGTCTGCTACTTAGCATCTTAATTCCCATGGAAGCAGTAAGGGTGTACTTGGTTTTTCACACATGGCTTCTCCATTTTGGCTTTATTTTTGTTAAATAAATCATGACTCGGTGTAATATGTCATGTGTTGTTGTTCAGAAGAGGGAGAAGGAGCGGCTCAGTGAGTAAAGCCACTGACTGGCACTGAGAGTGTGAAGCAGGGGAGCCTGGGAGAAGGAGCGGCTCAGTGAGTAAAGACACTGACTGGCACTGAGTTTGAAGCAGGGGAACCTGGTTCAATTTCCAGTGACTGCTCCTTGTGACCTTGGGCAAGTCACTTTATCTCCCTGTGCCTCAGGCACCAAAAAACATAGATTGTAAGCTCCACGGGGCAGGCACGGTGTCTGCAAAATGCCTCTGTAAAGTGCTACGTAAAAACTAACAGCGCTATACAAGAACATGCTATTACTATTATTATTATTTCTGAGTCAAACTTCAAATTTTGGAATCTAATCCAATTTGAGCCAAAACAGTGTTTGTTTTTAATACACTGAGAACATTTTGGGGTTAGTGGATGCTTCGGCACTCAAACGTTGCTCCTGGGTCATTGGTGGACTCGGTTTCACTGGATCCCAGAATTAATTTCAGAAAGCTCTCACCTGCAGCCTGTTGCTTTTTGTATCGTGTCAGCAGATCAGTGCTGAATTCTGCATTTCAGACATCGGTCGATACATTTGATTTATTTGATATACAGATGTACGAAGCTTTACTGCCTCCTCTGGTGCATTAGAATGAGCTAAGTTATGTTCTGCAACAACGTTGCCATTGAATCTTATGGAAAGTCTGATGTTGCCCTTGGTCAATATCACAAGCTACATCTGTATGTATTTATTAATAATATATTGATGATCTAAGCTTGTTTGTATGATTTCCCACATAACACTGAAATAGTCTGCAAAAAACTCTCTTTGGGAACCCCCACCTAACACCACTCATTGCTGGTCTTTTACTGACCCAATTAAACCCTATTATTTTAATAAAAGGCGGTCAAGTGACAGGGCAGTGTGATGGGAGGGTCGGGCCTGAACAACATCCTGTATTCCACACCAATATTTTACCCTGTAGGTGTCCTCGGTGTAGACGTAGCTACGTCATGGGATCTAGCACCCCAGGGTGCCATGACAGAGTAGCTATGCCATGATGTCACCGCTGGGTTTTCTAAGGGAGTTCACATACGCTTCCATAAATCTCGCGCCCTTCTGTTGTAAATCTTAAACCCGATGACGCAAGCATAAATAGTTGAGAAAATAAATCAATTGAAAAATGAATGCGCCTGCTTGTTCATATAATTTGTGTATGCGTATGGTAGAAAGATAAACTGATCAACGAATTACACATTGTCAACTGACAGTAATCGTTACTGATTAGACAGCATGATGCCTACTCTAAGATCCAAACTAGTTTTTTCTGACTCAATAAACATGCAGCAACTGAGTAGGTAATAATCATTACTGACACATTTCTGGAAAGTGGAAATGGTTGAATAACGTTTGCATGTATATGCAGGTAGTATATATGATTCATTCATTAAAACACTCACTGCATACTTCCTTCATTTACTCAATCTTGTTTTCCAAGTACGGATAATGTTGAATATTGAAAACAATAGAAGGTTAAAGGATAGCACGCAAAGTATGTCCGTTTTAGAAAATAATGAGACTGTTTTAAATTAGGAAAGGACACATTCTAATTAAGCAGTTCCACTGCCCCCCACCCCTCCCCCCTCTGTTCAACATAGTGATAAATTAGCAGGGTAATAATACACCGTTCAAGATGCATTATCCTTCATTTAATTAATTTAATGAATTTTTCTGACCAGTCAAAGGAGAGCCAGGTCGGTATTCAAAATATAGTATTTCAACAAGTATTATGTTGTTGAAATCTATTCATTATATGCTCAAAGCAACATGTAATTGTATTTGTCACTTGCAGGGTGCTAAAGGCTATCCAGGACCCCCAGGCACCGCAGGAGAGAAGGTATGTATTAACAATTCTCATTGTATTTTACCTTTAGAATAATACATTGCTAATGTTCTATTTTGATTATTATATTAATTGCAGTTATTTGGGGTTTTTGTTTATTCCCTATGCTGCCAGAGGTTTAGCAATACAATGAAAGAAAAATACTTAAGGTTTTAACCATTTTGCTGTTTGGGGGCAGGAGGGGAGGGGGAGTGGAAGCACTTTGCTTGGCAGTATATTTCTGTACCTCCAGCACCGAAAGAGTTAAATGTGTTTAATGATAATTACAGTATTTTTACTGCTTTATGAATGAAGTAGAAGATTTCTAGATTAACATGTAATCTGTAACACCACTATATATATAATGACATTCACTGTGACCCCTACGCATTTCACTCTTACATGCGTCAAATAATAAGGCATAGCTTCCAAGCAGGGGAGAAGCAGGAGACTTAGCAGTGAGGGACAGAGGTACAAAGGGGACCTGCACACTGGGAGATATAGAAAGGGGAGAAATCAGGGGACAGAAACAGAGAGTGGCAAAGAGAAAGAAGACCATTTCCCCACGTGAATCGCTGCTGCATCATTATTATTTTACATGGGATTTGGTGTGGTCTCAACTCTCAAACCTTAGTCATCTTGCTGAGTGCCCCCAATGCAAATGAAACAGTCAAAGTGACAATGTGGAGTTGAATAATGTAATGTTCATCTTTTCTTTTTTTATAGCCAGTTATAAATCATACATATTCTTTAAATCATGTACAGTATAAGGCAAGAATATAAACCTAATGTCAAAACTGCAAAACGCGTTTGGCAAGAAATGTAAAAACGTTCGACTCGTCCTGTGAGTTGAAGAGGTGCGAGAGGCAGTTACCTCGCTTGAACTGTTATGTGGATCCTCTTAAAGTGTACAGGAGGTTCTGAGGTGCGGAATCCGCACGCAATGGGACGATGTTTCCAGGGGATAAACGGCATTGACCCTTTCAGTGCCAAATGGGTAACTGGCACTAAAGAGCTGTTTATAACATGTGTCTATAATAAGGGGCCTTCCCTCATTTAATGTCAGTGAGCAAATAGGCAAGTGGTTTTGGGGAAGAACAGCGTGGGTCATTAAGAGTTACCCAGTACATCACTATAAGGCTATTGCCGTTATTATTCATGTGAGCCGCCGTTAACATTTCCGCCTAACTGCACAACGTGGATATCCTCGTCTGACATTTTCCAATGATGTCATCCTTTGCTGAAGGAAACCATATCATAATTCAAGCTGTCTTCTCTATTGTTATCATAACCACCTCGTCTCCTACAAGTGGTGAATAAGGAGGCGTTGATTTGTTTTCATCAGCACTACACTTTTAAACAATCCCGGTGTCTGGGAGCTGCTCTGAGCAAGCTGTCCAAGTATGTGCTAAAACACGTTGAATCCTAAAGGTGTGCTCAGTTTAATATCAAGATAGACGTTGTTAAAATGATTTTGCAGGCAGCTGATAAACCTTGGCCTCGAGCAGTCCTTTGTTGACTGTTAATTCCTTTTGTAGATAAAATAATTGAGTGCAAAAGTGTTTGGTAATCCAGCCAATGCATAGTAGGTCCCTCAAGCCCTTTAGAAATAAACCTCTTTACAATACTTGTCATGTAGGATTACTCATCCAATTGGCCAATCCGAGGGCCTGATTAATACAAATATTTCTGTCACACTTCTCTGAATAGCTGTACAACATGCACTTACAGTACTTAGACAGACGCCATGTAGCAGCAATGATCTAAACATAATAATACCTCATGTTACATTGTTTCTGATGCACAATACAATCACAAACCTTAAAACAAAGGTGCCCACAGGACATAGGGGGTTTGGCAACGACTGGTGCTCAATACATCATGTGAGTTCATTCTCATGCTATTTACTATGACGTTATGCGATTTAGTCACCCTGATGTAACCTGTATTCTTGATAATTAGTCCTCATTTAAGCTTTTAGTAATGTTGAATTAACGAGACCTGTCTTCCTTACCAGCTGTATTTAGTTTAATTTTTGTTATCCAAGCAGTACACCCATTCAGCTGCTGGAGAAGCCTGGAAACCATTAACAAGGGGCCAACAAGCATTGGCATGGAATAACATTCCCACTTCAGAGAGATTATCTCTGCAGGAGTAAAGGTGCTAATGGGGTTCTTCTATTTAAATAGCTGCCAGAAATGAAGATGGAACTTTGTGGTTTTGATTGTTCGTGTAAAAACTTCTCGGAAAAACTGAAATGTGGGATAAATTAAAAGTCACAGTTGCAAATAAAATGTAATGTTACATTTTTAGGAAGAAACTTCTGTATTACATTACTATTAAATTTTCAAGAGCTGCATTGTTATTTTTTTAACGTCCCCTCTGGCACCGTAGGGGTGAAAAGGCAGGGAGCTGCCTGCTGTGCGTGGGCGTGCAGCATAAATCAGTGCAGAGTATGTTTAAGGTGCAGTTACATGTATGGTTCCTATGAACATTAGCAGCGATCAGACTGAAATATTGTACTTTTTGGCGCACTTCGATTCTTCCAGAGATCATAACAGAGAGGGGTGAATAGTTTGTATTCTTCTTTATGCTATTTGGGTAAATTAATCTGTGCCTTGTAAAGTGACAGCTTTCATTTCACCACGGGCATAGTGCACGCTTTGTGCTAGCAATTAGTGTTAACGGCGAGAGAGACGAACCATTTCTAAGAACAATGTCAAAAGAGCATTATAAGACTTATCGGACAGAGAGCTCACGGGTCCCCAACCCAACCTTGCCGCTTCTAGATGTCAGAAATCCCCACCAACAGCACATACAGTTTGTCTCTTTTCTGTTACCCGAGGCTCGGGGAAATGAAGGAAATGCATTGTTGCTAATGTCTTTGCTTTGGTTTTTACTTCTAGGGGATTCCCGGGCTGGCTGGCAGTGCAGGGGTGCCTGGTTACCCTGGCAGGCAGGTGCAGTAACTGTGCTATACAATTGTACTCTCCCTAAGTGAGGGATTCACAAGCAGCATGCAATGCGATACTGACTGTGACACACACAGGACATTACCAAGCTTCATTTAGAAATATTTGGCAATACCTCTTATATGATAATAGTGCGTGTAATTGATTCTTAATTCTTTTAACTTCTAAAAACCATCAACTGAAGTATGGCCTCATTCCATAAGGGATGGGAGTCACCAACTGTAACAAACCTAAGACAAAAGGGATACAGTATTGGGGTGATTCTGTTAACTCTAGAGTGGCTGCTGTTGGCTAAAAATCTTTATTGATATCAATACTGATATTTGGCCATAAACACCCTGAATGGATGCTTTGGCAGATATAGATAAAGGCCCTAGGAAGCTTATTTAAATAAGCTAACATGCTGATCGGCCCAAAACTGCAATTTACTTGAATATGAGTTTTGGCCATTCGCATTACCACTTGAGAGCCTGTGGATAAGCCCCCCCTACATCTAAATGTATATTGAACTCAAGAATTATGAATGGATGGCATTAAAGTGTTATTTTTTAATAAATTATTAATTAAAGATGAGCAAAACATTCTAAAATGTGCACATTTCACCAATATTGGATATTAGTGGCCTGTGTAAATATTGAAACATTCACAAAAAACTCAGCGTTAAAGGTCTCCCACAAAGATGGCATTCCTATTACTCAAAATTCCTAGTTTATAGATTCTAAATTGTGCTTCTGCGACTTTGCAGAGCTTTCCCAAAAAGTTTAACATTTTTTGCATAGTACACAGGGATAAATAACTTGGCATATCACTAATCTTGACATGTTGATCATATCCAGATGGTTATCTCACCCCACGTAAATGTCGTGTCGTAGACAGCAACATTTAAAAGGGGACCTGCAGAGGCAAGCTAAGGGGGTATCTGTGAATGGAAGGTCTTTAATAACAGGAACAAAAAGAATTGGAGTAAGACCTTGGATGGCGATCCCAGTAACTTCTGCCCCTTCTGGAATAACACGTTTGTTTTCAGTTTCTCAGTTCAGTTCATTATGCTTTTAACTTTATCCTTGAGCCAGCAATATATTAGATGGAATTATGGGTATCAATGTGATACTAAGAAATTGTTACTAATGAAGTGTTTTGTTTTTATAGTTATTAATACTTGTAAAGTACCAGCATATTCTACGGTTAAAGTACAGATGTAGCCAACGTTATAGCATATGTTAACTCGTCAATGTTATAATAGAAAAACTATGTAGAATGACGCCCGGTGGAACATCCACATAGTTACGTGGCGCTGCGTTAAACCTCCTGCTAGATGACGCACCGGGACGGCACATTGACACGTGGAATAATCTGGGCTGCAGTACATCTGTGTATTGTTCTTTCATTGGGATCACAGTTTAAACCAGGGTTGGACAGCTCCGGTCCTCAAGGGCCACCAATAGGTTAGGCTTTCAGGATATCCCTGCTTCAGCATAGGTGGCTCAATAAGTGGCTCAGTCTAAAGCAGGGATATCCTGAAAACCTGACCTGTTGGGGGTCCTGGAGGACTGGGGTTGGCCAGCCCTGGTTTAAATTGTTTCAAACTACATTAGTAATTTTTGCTCTGACCATGATGTACTGCACGGACATTTCTGGGAGTGCGGTTTCCTTATTAATGGCCAATTATATTTGTGCTTAATCTACAAATACCTGAAAAAGAGGAGGATTCTTCCCATGCTAACGACTGGCTGTGAGCAGTGCAGTGGTTACAAATAAGAATGGATAAGCTCTTTTGGATCTGGGTTTAAAGATGACATTCAATGAAGCAATGATATTTATTTTTGCACTTTTGTAAAACAGATACATTCCTAATTTTACTCAATCATAACCCTTTAATCCGTTTAATAAAAAGTCAAATAATGTCTTTTTGTATTAGGGTTTAGCTGGACCAGAAGGTATTCAAGGCCCCAAGGGTGTGAGAGTAAGTATGTGCTTTCCCGGATTAAGATGTGTATGACTATATGATGATGCGTAACGTATGTACAACTAAGTGTAAGAAAATTAAGGGTTATGGCTACAAGTCGGTTGCTTACAAGATGCCCTTAATTGTAAAGAATTTGCTTATCACAAAATGAGTCTAAATGAAAAATAAACAACTCCAGGTTCCAAAATGTGCAACATCAAAAGCTAAAATACTGTAGGGCTGTTCTGTTCACAATGGCTACAAACCGCCATGACAAAAAAAAGAAGAGACCCGTGGAAGATAAATGAAAGACATTTCCTGCCTGGAGCATTATTTGCAGAACAGAAGCTGTCAGGACAGATTTGGCAACCATTCCAGCATTAATACACAGTTAGGGAAACACTGGCTTCACATCCGCAGCACAAAAGCCAATTTCTAAAATCATGAAATAATCAGACGGACCGGCTATATTTGTACACAGAAATCATTTTCATCTAACTTTGTCGTATATCGGTAACATTATTTGTGTAATTTTGTTAAAGCACAACACAAAGGGGGACTATGCTGTAAGTGAGTTTGTTGTAAAATGGAAGCACAGAATAATAATAGCATGTTCTTGTATAGCGCTGCTAGTTTTACATAGCGCTTTACAGAGACATTTTGCAGGCACAGGTTCCTGCCCCGTGGAGCTTACAATCTATGTTTTGGTGCCTGAGGCACAGGGAGATAAAGGGACTTGCCCAAGGTCACAAGGAGCCGACACCAAAAATTGAACCAGGTTCCCCTGCTTCACACTCAGCGCCAGTCAGTGTCTTTACTCACTGAGCCGCTCCCACAGGTGCGTCTTTGCGTGCCAATGTATTAAGCCAATGTTTGTGCGTTGTGTGCGTCTACATCTTTTTCACTAGGAAATAAATGGCACGGGAGTGTCTGGATGTTGACTTAGCACACATATGTACATTATATGTAATATTAAACTACAGTACAAGAATGTACCACTTTTGTGCATCATAAATGTAGCAAATTTGTTCAAGTTTTTCTTAATAATGTTCTTGATAAATCTTCGAACCAAACATTTCTTTTGCATCAATATGTTTGAAAATAGTCACCCTGACACTTCATCAGTCAATAATTTATTAACTTTGATTAAGGGTAAGTAAGATAAGCAGATAATGGATTGAGGAAAAATAATTATATATATTTTCAGATTTGATGTACATAAAATGTAAAATTACGCACTCCATACAAATAGAAAGAAAACATGCGTTGAATGTCCGAACATAAATATTGCAATGTCCATGAATAGGAGCACCCACGATACTGTAGCCATGGGTGCACACGCTGCCAGATCCAAACTCCAGGGAGGGGCCGTGTGTCGCATATATAAAAAAAAATGTAGGCGCTACAGAGGTCTTCATACAAAATAAAAGACAATTTATTAGATTAAAACGGATCAACGTTTTGATCCACTCTTGGACCTTACACCTGCGGTACAGACCAACGTTTCTGAATGTCTCTCTGTAATACCCTGGATGTCCCTCCGCCAACTTAAACTTAACATGGCAAAAACAGAGCTCATTCTTCCTCCCAAACCTGGCCCTACTACCTCCTTCCATATTACTGTTGGAAGTACCATCATTCACCCAGTAGCCCAAGCACGCTGCCTAGGGGTCACACTTGACTCCTCTCTCTAATTCTCCTCTCACATTCAAAAAGTAGCTAAAACCTGTCGCTTTTTCCTCCGCAATATCACTAAGATACGCCCTTTCCTCTGTTGCTTGACTGCTAAAACTCTGACTCAGGCTCTCATTCTCTCCCGTCTCGACTACTGTAACCTCCTGCTGTCCGGCCTTCCTGCCTCTCACCTGTCTCCCCTACAATCTATCCTAAATGCTGCTGCCAGAATCAGTCTACTCTTTCCTAGATCTGTCTCAGCGTCTCCCCTGCTGAAATCCCTCTCCTGGCTTCCTATCAAATCCTGTATCTCGCACTCAATTCTCCTCCTCACTTTTAAAGCTTTACACTCTTCTGCTCCTCCTTACATCTCAGCCCTAATTTCTCGGTATGCACCATCCCGACTCTTGCGCTCTGCTCAAGGATGTCTTCTCTATACCCCCTTTGTATCTAAAGCCCTCTCCCGCCTTAAATTAAACCTTTCTCACTTACTGCCCCACACCTCTGGAATGCCCTTCCCCTCAATACCCGACTAGCACCCTCTCTATCCACCTTTAAGACCCACTTTAAGACACACTTGCTTAAGGAAGCATATGAGTTGCACCGTGGCTAATACTATACACGAAACATAAAGCTTGGCCCCCTGCAGACGCACTTACCAGAATGCCCGCCTATGTTCTCCCTACCAATTAGATTGTAAGCTCTTCGGAGCAGGGACTCCTCTTCCACAATGTTACGCATATTACTGCTGTGAAGCGCTATGTACATTAATGGCGGTATATAAATAAAGCGATATATATATATATGTATATACACACACATGAATACTGACATGGGAACATATGTCGTCGATGATTTCAGGTGAGTAAATAACGATTTCTCCCAATGCACCGTTTGAAAATACAAACGGCCATTGGCTTAAAGTTAATTAGGATTGTCCTGTTTTTTCAGCCTGTTTTTCATTATTGTGGTATTGTGACTCAAATTAGATTTGAGAAAATGTACATACTGTATTATTTTTGTTTCTGGGATTCTCAGTTTTTTATGTTAAGATAGTTTGGCACAACACGTTGGAGATGCATAGTGGAGCACTTATCTTGCATGATCTACTCATATACAGGCGTTTATATGTAAAGAAGCCGTTATTTGGGGGTTGTAGGGGCAGGGTATTATTTTATATTACCTAAACCTGTAGAGTGATCTGGAGCAGATCAGTGGTCCCCCAAACCCTGGAGACCCCGCGCTACGCATGCTCCAGCAGCCAATAGGAAGCTGCAACATCATTGAGAGGTGTGACTTTCTATTGCTCACCCCGTGGCCATATTAATTGTTTCTCGTGTCTTCAGTAATGTGGTAGATTTCGTGGTGTGAGTTCTTCCATTCAGAAGCTTGTTATGCTTTGTATTTTTATAGCCAGGACTGACATTGCATTTCAAAACAAAGCAAAGCTCCTCTGTGAAATACACTAGGACTGGGTGCTCACTGGCCCACCATTATAACACAGCAGCCATTCCATCCAACAACAATGCAGATCTTTGCTTCTGACACTCGTGTAACTCAAAGTAATGACCCACTCATCCCAAAGATGTTCCTCTAAAGCAGGGGCAGCCAACTCCAGTCCCCAAGGGCCACCAACAGGTCAGGTTTTCAGGATATCCCTGTTTCAGCACAGGTGGCTCAATCAGTGACTCAGTCTTTGACTGCACAATCTGTGCTGAAGCAAGGATATCCTGAAAACCTGACCTGTTGGTGGCCTTTGAGGACTGGCGTTGGCCGCCCCTACCCTAAATACTACATGTTTTCATGCATGATTTCACAATGTATGTGACACGTTACCTTGTAGCAGAGCGCAGATATACTGTAACCAGGGCTGTCATGCCTTTCAGTGTTGGAGGTTTATTTATTGCTGGATTTGTTTGTGACGCTAAAGTTACTGTACAGTATCGGAGTGTTTAAACCAGCAATAAAAGTACTTGTGTGTTTATTTTTGAAGGGCTTTATAGGAATACCTGGGGTGCCAGGACCTCCCGGGCCTGAAGGAGAAAGAGTAAGTCCATTTAAATAATTCCATGAAAAACATTCCAGCACTAACCTCAAAACAGTAACGGATTGACACAATGATGGAGGGTCTCAGTTTGGCTTTTCTATATGAATGTATGAAATTAGTCCTGCACAGAAATTAAAGAGGCAATCAAAGCATTTAAATAAATATCTATTGTTTTAATATGTGCAGCTTTTGATTACCTTTATTGAAAACTAATTACCTAAGCCACCGATCGATTGGTTCTCCTGTGATCGATCAGCAAAAATACTGTCTGCCAGGGTTCACTAAATGGCTGCTTTTCAGTTTCAAATCAATCCTTCTGTCAGTGTAACTCAGCAGCTACAATATATTCTCATGTTACCTTAGTAATATTATCTATTGTTACAGTTTGCAGCTCAAACTGCTGGGAATATTGGCAACAAGTTATAACAAACAGGAAACTGTAGCAAAGATCTTGCACTGCTGGGGAGGTGGGCTAAACCTGATATAGAAATCAGAGGATACTCAGTGTATTAAAACGCATTAAAATGGCATTAAGAGTTGAATTAAAAAATGAAAACAAGGCAGTAAGTATTATCTAATACTCCAGCACTGATTTAGTTAAAAACACGCACACACGCAGGATATTGCTTGGGTTGCTCCTTCAGAGGAAATGTCTTAATACAACATTACAGTTGGTTAATGAAAATAACTCATTAAAATCCCCCCACACCAATGTCACTGAGCTCTAACCCAGCCCCTGTGATCTGCTTTCTTTCAGGGCGTGCCTGGGCCACCTGGGAAGAAAGGTCCCAAGGGGAGACCGGTAAGCAGCAGTGACACAGACTATTGTTACATTATTGATTTGTATTAATTGTCAGAAGTGTAATTTGGGTGGGTAAAGAATAGGCAAACTTGATCCGTGAGGCCCACTACCTCATCATCCCACGCTTCAGCACGGGGCCAGCAGGACTAATGGGATTCAGTATGTTTGTGTTCAAAATCCAAATAGATTATCAATGAATTGATCTAAACTAAGCCCCCCATGTGTTGTATAAGCACACTAGCAGAAGTTGAAGCGATGGAACAAGCTATTATTGTTCCATTAAACCCACTTGCTCACATTTACAACCTCACTTTGTTATTATTCCTTGTTTTAAAATAGTTTATTATATCATTCCTGCTGAAGTGAAAAAGAAAAGAGTTTATTTGTACAAGAAACCGCCACGAACCCTGCTCTGTCCTACAGAATTCAGTCTGAGATCTCGTCCTTCCTGTCATTCACACAAGGAGCTCATAATGGTGGCAGAGGTCCCAATACTTATTTAGGAATTTCACGTGTGATGAAGGAGAGGGAGAAAAACAATGGTAGTGATTGATTTGCGAAACATAGGCACGTCAAAGGGGCATTTCCTCTTGGCCGATTTTAGTTTTAATAAATGCAGCAATTCCTTGTCTTTACGGCAAAGTAATTATCTAAGCTGACGATCGATCCGTTCTCCCGTGATCAATCGGCGGAGATCCTGCTTCCCAGGGCACACAATATGGCCGCCTAGTTCAAAAGAGGAAGTGGTGTAGCTTCTTAAATAGTTGCTATA
The DNA here is from genome assembly GCA_036426205.1 of Ascaphus truei. Taxonomy (NCBI): domain Eukaryota; kingdom Metazoa; phylum Chordata; class Amphibia; order Anura; family Ascaphidae; genus Ascaphus; species Ascaphus truei. The sequence goes on from CM071576.1 coordinate 3,040,835, forward strand.
GCAACCCAAGGAAGCTCAGTACATTAACAATAATTAAAAACAGACAAAGAATGGGGCGGGGGGCAGTAAGTATTATTTAATACTATTCAACTGATTTTCTTTTAAAATGAAACACGTTTATTATTGTATATAAAATGCTGCTTGTTATGTTGCCGTCTAGGTCTGCCGTCTACACACAATGTGTTTTTGACTGTTAACCCCAATAAGTTGCATGGTCCAGGTGTCGACACATCATATGCTACTAATGCAGCTACAAGCCACAAGGTGGTCACCGCTGCCTTCAATTCTTCAGTGCTGGGCTCTCGATACCAATACGTTCATATAATGCATGTGAGCGATATACCCCAAGTATTGGCCCTGTTTCTCTTGGTTGTAAGAAAAACTTTGAATCAGATTTTCGCTTGTAAACAGATAGGCTGCAGGATCTAATAGTTTGTGACAAATGGAAGATCTATCCCTGCAAATCCATGCAAAGTATAAATCTGTTACATTCAACTGAATGTGCGCTGATACCTTTAGCAATCCTACAACTCCACTATATAATCTGTGCAGCTGGTGTGACCAGAAGCAGACAGAGTATACCCAGCTACAGTGGCATCCTAACATTTATAAAGTGCTTTAAGGGTGCTGACCGCCGTACTGGTCCCAGAAAGAGTAAGATACCTTTTAATGGACCAAACATATCAATCATACAAGGTTGTCCTGTGCATACGATTTGGAGACTGCAGATGTCTTTTCAGCAGTATGAAGTGCTTTGCAAACACATGCTGTATTTACTGCTATTTAGGAAATGTAATTGGCTGGACTCTGATTTCACCGCAGTATTGAGTTATTTTAGTTTCCGCTACTTACTCAGAAAAACACATGTATGACATCATCGGAAACTATAATGTGTAGCCCTGAGTATGCAGCGGGACAGACGGGCTCTGCAGGTTTTTTGTGGACTTCACCCAATGATATGCACATGTGATCTGAACATATTACTTAGCTCTGCCATAGTGTTTCTGTCTTTCTGCTGTACATTGTGCGTCTGTAATACACGACAATAAGAAGGGACATTTCAACTAGTTGAATTCCTGTTGAGTCATTTTAACTATAGGAGAAATTGTAAGTAAATAGTGTGCTTTGAAACTGTAATCCACGACATGAAATAGTACATTGTATTTATTATTTACATGTTTCATTTAACACTGTTTTAAAAATGCAACCAAACGTGAAAGCAACAGTAACTCCAAACTCCCTCTTCACATTGTTCCTTGTAACCACCCCACACCTACGTGGCAGTCACGGGAACGTGGAAAGTCCATGCAAAAGTACCTTGGTGTATACTGTATATAGATGTATATATGCTAATTGTAGATAGATGGATAAATAAATACATTGACTGCAAATAGACTAGTTCAGGGCTAGCCAACTCTAGTCCTCAAGTGCTACCAACAGGTCAGGTTTTCAGGATATCCCTGCTTCAGAATAGGTGGTACAGTTGAAGACTGAGCCACCAGTGCTGAAGCAGGAATTTCATGAAAACCTGACCTGTTGTTAGCTCTTGAGGACTAGAGTTGGCTAGCCCAGAACTAGAATATATACATACAGTATACTGTATAGCTATAGTTATGCTCATATCACTGACAATCATCACGTACAGTTTGAGGGAAAATGCAAGTATCATCCATAAGTAGGAAAATACATTAACTTGGAATTAGCTATGTAAACATTATACCTCCTGACGCTTACCTCTCCAATAAATATTTGGATCTGAATAATGGCTTTAAGAGTAACGTACAATACTGTAAAAAATACTAATGCAATTGCTGATCTGTGTGACTAATATTGCAGTTGTGTATTAAATGTGGCGTTAGAACAAGGAGTTGACTCAAGGTATACTATATTGAAGTACAGTTAATTGTTAGCACTTGATACTCCATCGTTGCAACAATGAGCAGGATTGAGTATGCCACTCCATGCACATCTTGCCACATGTATGTGCACTTGGAGCAGCTGTTCCAGGGAGCATACCGCTGTGAGAAGTGTGAGCGGGTGGTCTCTTTGATTGTGGTGGTAGGGGACTTTATTATTAGGAAGGTAGCTAGGGCAATCTGTTGCCATAACCAAATGAACCAAACAGTTTGTTGTCTCCCGGGGGCCCGAGTTCGGCACATTGCGGGTCGGGTAGACAGATTTTTGGGAAAGGCTGGAACTGACCTGACGGTCTTGGTACACATTGGCACCAATAACAAAGTTAGAGAAAGATGGACGATTCTAAAAAATTATTTCAGGGATCTAGGCCGCAAGCATAAGACAAGGACCTCCAAGGTAGTATTTTCTGAAATACTACCAGAACCCTGCATACTTTAAACCATGTGTTCTATATTAAAGCTGAAAAGATGCTGACTTTTAAAGGCCATAGATCTGGGAGACTGTTGGAGCTTACTGAGGTTCATGCATGGCTAAGAGAGTGGCGTAGAAAGGACGTTTGGGGTTTGTAGAGCATTCTGAGCCCTTTTCTGAGAGGTGCTATCATTATAGTAAGGATGGATGGCACCTCGATGAAGAGGGATCTTCTGTGTTAGGAGGGAGGATGTTAAAAAGGTTGGAGGAGATTTTAAACTAGGAAAAAGTTGGGAGGGACAAAAAACAGATAATGAACTAGACAGAATCGATAGGAATGGTGAAATATCAAGGGGTCGTGGAGGGAAGTGGGAGTTTGGCAAGCAGGCGGACACCCATATTAAATACAGATAATACTAGTAAACTTCTAAAGACTAAATCAAATTGGAGTAGAAAGGCAGGAGCAGGTAAGATAACAGTAGCACAGACTGGAAAAACTTAAATGCATGTTGCTAATGCAAAAAGCCAGACTGATTAAATTGGGGGAGCTTGAATTAATAGCTACAAGGGAGCAGTATGATATTATAGGCATTACTGAAACATGGTGGTATGAAACGCATGACTGGGCAGTTCATTTAGAGGGTTCTATCCTTTTTCTCAGGGATTGAGCAAATAGAAGAGGAGGTGGAGTATGTTTATATGTTAAACCGAATCTAAAACCTATTATAAGGGAAGATGTTTTTGAAGCGAATTATGAAAATGTAGAGACCTTGTAGATAGAAATTAGCAGTGGAGGTAAAAGTACAAAGAAAATGTTTGTAGGGATATGCTATAAACCACCAAATATCTGTGAGATTGAGGAAGCTAAAATACTTTTGCAAATGGAGAAGGCATCAAACCTGGGTCATGTTTGCATTATGGGTGATTTTAATTATCCAGATATAGACTGGGGCAATGAGATTAGCATTACAACATAAGGACATACAGAACCCCTATAAGCTCATATTGAACCCCCAAAATAACCAAAATATATATATATGCGTATAGGTGTCAAAGAGGAGTGCTACTGAGCATAGCAATATATATTTAAACGTGTTTCATGTTCTGTCTCTGGTTTTAAATATATATTACAACAAACGGAAACAGGTTTTTGGGGGTGCTTAAAGACAATTACATGGCCCAAATTATTGAGGAACCAACCAGGAGAGGGGCAATACTGGATGTGGTCATTTCAAATAATGCAGAAGTAATAAAAAAAATATTAAATTCCGGGAACATTTAGGAAATAGTGATCATAACTAGAGATAGGAGAATTTTGGATTTTAACAGTCCGATCCGAGGTTGGTTTGTTAAAATCCACCTGCGGATTGTATTTAAATGGTGGTTTTTGGTAAATCCACACGGATTGAAGCTGGAACAATCCGTCAACAGATTTTACACCGCGGAACGGATTTTGAATGGAGTGAAGTGCGGGAAATTCCGCAAAACGGATTTTGACAGTTTTGCCTGTCTAATGATAACATGGTCTCATAAAATAAATGATCAAAAAATATTATTTGGGTTCAACAAAGACTTTACATTCTATAAGGCAGATTTGAATAAATTGAGGAATAACCTACAAGGAATAATTTGGGATGATGTTTTTGCAGGAAAAATGTAGCAGATAGATACATGGTCAGTCTTTAAAACATTGTTAGAAAGCACACTTCTCAGTGTATACCCTTGGGTAATAAATATAAAATAAATAAGTCAAAACCAATGTGGCTAAATAAACAGGTAGGGGAGGAAATGGAAAAGAAGAGGTAGGTGATTAGTTTCTTAAAGTCAGAAGGGACGGAGACACCGTATCAGAATTTTAAGGAATGTAACAAAAATTGCAAAAGGGCAAACAACTTAGCCAAAACTGAAAATGTAAAAAGGATTGCAATAAGAAGTAAGATTAACCCTAAAAAGTTATTTAAGTACCTTAATAACAAAAAGATTAAGAAAGAAAATATAGGACCCTTTCAGTGTGAAATGGGCTGGCAAATTATTGGAGATAAGGAAAAAGCAGCGGTATTAAACAAATTCTTTGCCTCTGTTTACCAGGAAAAAAAAATCAATTTCAATAGTAGTGCCGCAGGAGGAAGCCACAACCTCCATATTAATGAACAATTGGTTAGCTGCGGAAGAAGTTCATAAGCGACTTGAGAACATTAAAGTAAATAAGGCACCTGGCCCCAATGGCATAAATCCAAGAGTTCTCAAGGAGTTAAATTCAGTAATGGCAAAACCATTATATTTAATATTCAAGGACTCCATTTCCACAGGCTCAATACCACATGATTGGCGTAAAGCAGATATGGTGCCTATATTTTAAAAGGGAGCTAGATCACAACCAGGGAATTACAGACCTGAAAGCCTGACATCAATAGTGGGGAAGCTACGTGAAGGTACAGAATAATATCCAGGAATACCTAATGGATTACAAAATTATTAGTAATAGTCAGCATGGATTTATGAAGGATAGATCTTGCCAAACTAACCTTATTAGTTTCTTTGAGGAGGTAAGTAGAAATTTAGACCAGGGTAATGCAGTTGATGTGGTCTACTTAGATTTTGCGAAGGCTTTTGATACGGTTTCACACAAGGTTAGTGTACAAAATAAAGCAAATTGGAGTAAAAATATTTGCACCTGGATTGAAAACTGGTTGAAGGACAGATAACAGAGGGTTGTCATAAATGGATCTTTTTTTATGTTGGGCTAAAGTTGTGAGTGGAATACCACAGGGATCAGTACTGGGACCCCTGCTTTTTAACTTGTCTATTAATAGCCTTGAGGTTGGCATAGAGAGTAAAGTTTCAAACTAAATTGTGTAAGGTTGTAGAATCAGAACAGGATGTCATTTCTCTCCAGAAGGACTTGGAGAGACTGAAAACGTGGGCAGGTAAATGGCAGATTAGGTTTAACTCCGACAAATGTAAAAAGTTATGCACTTGGGAAACAAGAATATACAGGCGACTTACAAATTAAAGGGCGAAAGATTAGGCAAATCTTTGATCGAGAAGGATTTAGGAGTGCTTGTAGACAGCAGGTTTAGCAATAGTGCCCAATGTCATGCAGTAGCTGCAAAGGCAAACAAGATCTTTTTTTTGCATTAAACGGGCAATGGATGGAAAGGAATTAAGCATAATTACAGGTAGTCCTCGCTAACCAACGTTTCACTTTACAATGAATGGCATATCCAACGCTTTACAATGCAACCCTATGGGCCGTTTTTCAACGCTGGAATGCATTATCTGACATCTGAATGCGTTATCCAATGCTCACCGCCACTGATTAACATGGGACTCGCTTTACAATGGTTTCAGTATCCAACGCTATTTCCAGAACTGATTCTGTTGGATAAGCGAGGACTGCCTATATGCCCGTCTATAAAGCATTAGTAAGACCAGACATGGAACTAGAAAAAGTGCAGAGAAGAGCCACCAAATTAATAAAGGTGATGGAAAATCTGATTTATAGAGAGAGGCTAGCTAATTTAGATTTGTTTGTTAGAAAAGAGGCGTTTAAGAGGGGATATGATAACTATATACAATTATAATCGGGGACAATACAAGGAGCTTTCAAAAGAACTATTCATCCCACGGGCAGTACAAAGGACTCGGGGGCATCCCTTAAGGTTGGAGAGAATGAGAAGATTTCACATGCAACAAAAGAAAGGGTTCTGTACAGTAAGGGCAGTTACAGTGTGGGATTCATTACCCACGGAGACTGATGACAGATACAATAAATAGTTACAAAAAAGGTTGGACATCTTTTTACAAAGGAAAGCTATACAGGGATATACCAAATAAGCAAACATGGGAAGGATATTGATCCAGGGAGTAATCTGATTGCCAATATTTGGAGTCAGAAAGGAATCTATTTTCCCCTTATGAGATATCATTGGATGATATGTCCCTGGGGTTTGTGTTTGCCTTCCCCTGGATCAATAAGTAAGTATAGATATAGGATAAGTATCTGTCTTCTAAATTTAGCATGGGTTGAACTTGATGTCTTTTTTTCAACCTTATCAACTATGTAAGTATGTAACTACTATGTAACTATACCTATAACAAATACAAACCAGCGCTTCAAAAAAGTCCAATAAATGCAAATATAAGGTAATATGAAATACCTATTACAGAAATCCAATCTGGAATATCCGGATCCACGTGAATAATCCACAGAGAATTTTCCTCAGGACGTGAGATTAAACACAAACAACATAACAACAAACAACTAAGACGGGACAAGTCTAACACTAACAAACAATGAACAATCAAAACACTGCTGAAATATACAGTTACGCTAATTTAGTAAAATATTAAAGAGACAATGTCTGTCTAAAAATCCGAGTTGTGCTGCGCAGCTGGTGCGGTTTCCAAAAACCAGAATCCTACTCACAACAAATAGGAGTTAAATCGGCACAGCCAAACCGTGGCGGGGGGCTCCTCCGCTGCAGGGGCACGTCTGTGCAGGCGATCCGATGCCGTCTGTGCAGGCGATCCGATGCCGTCTGTGCAGGCGATCCGATGCCGTCTGTGCGCTCCGATGCCGTCTGTGCAGGCGATCCGATGCCGTCTGTGTGCTCCGTGTACCGCGCTCAAGCGCAGGAGCAAACGTGGGGGGAGAATTTTACTGAGAGCTGCTCGGCTGTTCCCCCAATGTCTGCTCATGCGCTTGAGCTCGGTACACGGAGCGCACAGACCGCATCGGAGCGCACAGACGGCATCGGAGCGCACAGACGGCATCGGAGCGCACAGACGGCATCGGAGCGCACAGACCGCATCGGAGCGCCTGCACAGACGGCATCGGAGCGCACAGACGGCATCGGAGCGCACAGACGGCATCGGATCGCCTGCACAGACGGCATCGGAGCGCACAGACGGCATCGGATCGCCTGCACAGACGGCATCGGAGCGCACAGACGGCATCGGAGCGCACAGACGGCATCGGATCGCCTGCACAGACGTGCCCCTGCAGCGGAGGAGCCCCCCGCCACGGTTTGGCTGTGCCGATTTAACTCCTATTTGTTGTGATTGTCCCTTGTGTTTAATCCCACGTCCTGAGGAAACTTCTCCGTGGATTATTCACGTGGATCCGGATGTTTCAGATCGGACTTCTGTAATAAGGTTTCATATTACCTTATATTTGCATTTATTGGACTTTGAGGCGCCGGTTTGTATTTGTTATATGTACGTTTCCCTGATCTTGTTGGGCCAGTTTGTTATCAGGCAGTCGTGCTTATATGTATGGGGGCTATGCACTCAGCTCCGTGCTTATATGTATGGGGGCTATGCACTAAGCTCCGTGCTTATATGTATGGGGGCTATGCACTAAGCTCCGTGCTTATATGTATGGGGGCTATGCACTAAGCTCCGTGCTTATATGTATGGGGGCTATGCACTAAGCTCCGAGCTTATATGTATGGGGGCTATGCACTAAGCTCCGTGCTTATATGTATGGGGGCTATGCACTAAGCTCCGTGCTTATTTGTATGGGGGCTATGCACTAAGCTCCGTGCTTATATGTATGGGGGCTTGTGGTTCCTCTAGAAAAAGCAGGGGCAGTCCAACTCCAGTCCCCAAGGGCCACCAACAGGTCAGGTTTTCAGGATATCCCTGTCAGCACAGGTGGCTCAATCAGTGACTCAGTCTTTGACTGCACAATCTGTGCTGGAAGCAAGGATATCCTAAAACCTGACTGTTGGTGGCCTTTGAGGACTGTCGTTGGCCGCCCCTACCCTAAATACACATGTTTTCATGCATGATTTCACAATGTATGTGACACGTTACCTTGTAGCAGAGCGCAGATTACTGTAACCAGGGCTGTCATGTGCCTTTCAGTGTTGGAGGTTTTATTTATTGCTGGATTGTTTGTGTGACGCTAGTACTGTACAGTATCGGAGTGTTTTAAAACCAGCAATAAAAGTACTTGTGTGTTTATTTTTTGAAGGGCTTTATAGGATACCTGGGGTGCCAGGACGTCCCGGCCTGAAGGAGAAAGATAAGTCCATTTAAAATAATTCCATGAAAAACAGTTCCAGCACTAACCTCAAAACAGTAACGGATTGACCACAGAATGATGGAGGGTCTCAGTTGGCTTTTTCTATATGAATGTATGAAATTAGTCCTGCACAGAAATTAAGAGGCAATCAAAGCATTTAAAATAAATATCTATTGTTTTAATAGTGCAGCTTTTGATTACTTTATTGAAAACTAATTACCTAAGCCTCCACACAAACGATCGATTTGGTTTGCTCCTGTGATCGATCAGCAAAAATACTGTCTGCCAGGGTTCACTGTAATGGGTGCTTTCAGGTTTCAAATCAATCCTTCTGTCAGTGTAACTCAGGCCTACTAATATTCTCATGTTACCTTAGTAATATTATCTATTGTTACAGTTGCAGCTCAAACTGCTGGAATATTGGCACATTTAAACAAACAGAAACTGTAGCAAAGATCTTGTCTCTGGGGAGTGGTCTAAACCTGATATACGAAATCAGAGATACTCAGTGTATTAAAACGCATTAAAATGGCAGTAAGAGTTGAATTAAAAAAATGAACAAGGCAGAGTAAGTATTACTAATCTCCCCGCACTGATTTAGTTAAAAAACACGCACACACGCAGGATATTGCTTGGGTTGCTCTTCAGGAAATGTCTTAAGCAACATTAAGTTGGTTAATGAAAATAACTCATTAAAATCCCCCCACACCAATGTCCACTGAGCTCTAACCCAGCCCCTGGTGATCTGCTTTTCTTTCAGGGCGTGCCTGGGCCACCTGGGAAGAAAGTCCCAAGGGGAGAACCGGTAAGCAGCATGTGACACAGACTATTGTTACATTATTGATTTTGTATTAATTGTCAGAATGGTAATTTGGGTGGGTAAGAATAGGCAAACTTGATCCGTGAGGCCCACTACCTCATCATAGCCCACGCTTCAGCACGTGCCAGCAGGACTAATGGATTCAGTATTTTGTGTTCAAATCCAAATAGATTATCAATGATTGATCTAAACTAAGCCCCCCAGTTTTTGTATAAGCACACTAGCAGAAGTTTGAAGCGATGGACCACACTATTATTGTTCATTAAACCCACTTGCTCACATTTCAACCTCTTTTGTTAGTTATTCCTTGTTTTAAAATATTATATATCATTTCCTGCTGAAGTGGGAAAAAGAAAAGTTTATTTGTACAAGAACCCGCGCCACGAACCTGCTCTGTCCTACCAGAATTCAGTCTGAGATCTCGTCTCTGTCATTCACACAAGGAGCTCATAATGGTGGCAGAGGTCCCAATACTTATTTAGGAATTTCACGTGTGATGAAGGAGAGGGAGAAAAAACAATGTAGTGATTGATTTGCGAAACATAGGCACGTCAAAGGGGCATTTCCTCTTGGCCGATTTTAGTTTTAATAAATCAGCAATTCTTGTCTTACTACGAAAAGTAATTATCTAGCTGCGATCGATTCCGTTCTCCGTTCTCCGTGATCAATCGGCGGAGATCCTGCTCTCCATGGCACACCATATGGCCGCCTAGTTTCAAAGAGGAATGGTGTAGCTTCTAAATAGTTGCTATAGCAACCCAAGGAAGCTCAGTACATTACAATAATTAAAAACAGACAAAGAATGGGGCGGGGGGCAGTAGTATTTATTTAATCTATTCAACCTATTTTCTTTTAAAATGAAACCTTATTATTGTATATAAAATGCTGCTTGTTATGTTGCCGTCTAGTCTCGTCCGTCTACCACAATGTGTTTTGACTGTTAACCCCAATAAGTTGCATGGTCCAGGTTCGACACATCATATGCTACAATGCAGCTACAGCCACAAGGTGGTCACCGCTGCCCTTCAATTCTTCATTGCTGGGCTCTCGATACCAATACGTTCATATAATGCATGTGAGCGTATACCACAAGTATTGGCCCTGTTTCTCTTGGTTGTAAGAAAAACTTTGAATCAGATTTTCGCTTGTAAACAGATAGGCTCAGGATCTAATAGTTTGTGACAAATGGAAGATCGTATCCCTGCAATCCAGCAAAGTATAAATCTGTTACATTCAACTGAATGTGCGCTGATACCTTTAGCAATCCTAAACTCCACTATATTCTGTGTGCAGCTGGTGTGACCAGAAGCAGACAGAGTATTACCCAGCTACGTGCCATCCTAACATTTATAAAGTGCTTTAAGAAGTGCTGACCGCCGTACTGGTGTCCCAGAAAATAAGATCCCTTTTAATACCAACATATCAATCATACAAGGTTTGTCCTTGCATACGATTTGGAGACTGCAGATGTCTTTTCAGCAGATATGAAGTGCTTTGCAAACACATGCTGTATTTACTGCTATTAGGAAATGTGTCATGGGCTGGACTCTGATTTCACACCGCAGTATTGATGTTATTTTATTTCCGCTACTTACTCAACACACATGTATACATCATCGGAACTATAATGTGTAGCCCTGAGTATGCAGCGGGAACAGACGGGCTCTGCAGGTTTTTGTGGACTTCAACCCAATGATATGCACATGTATCTGAACTATTACTTAGCTCTGCCATGTGTTTCTGTCTTTTCTGCTGTACATTGTGGCGTCTGTAATCACGCCAATAAAGGGACATTTCAACTAGTTGAATTCCTGTTGAGTCTTTTAACTATAGGAGGAACAACATTGTAAGTAATAGTGTGCTTTGAAACTGTAATCCCGACATGAATATTACATTGTATTTATTATTTACATGTTTCCATTACAACTGTTTTAAAAATGCAACCAACGTGAAAGCAACAGTAACTCCAACTCCCTCTTCACATTGTTCCTTGTAACCACCCCCACCTACGTGGCAGTTCACGGGAACGTGGAAAGTCCTGCCAAAGTACCATTGGTGTATACTGTATATATGTATATATGCATATTGTAGATAGGGATAAATAAATACATTGACTGCAAATAGACTAGTTCAAGGGCTAGCCAACCTAGTCCTCAAGTGCTACCAACAGGTCAGGTTTCAGGATATCCCTGCTTCAGAATGGTGGTACGTTGAAGACTGAGCCACCAGTGCTGAAGCAGGATTTTCATGAAAACCTGACGTTTGTTAGCTCTTGAGGACTAGGATTGGCTAGCCCAGAACTAGCAGATATACATCAGTATACTGTATAGCTATAGTTTTATGCCCAGTATCACTGACAATCTCACGTACATTTTGAGGAAAATGCAAGTATCATCCATATAGGAAATACTTAACTTGGAATTATGCTATGGTAAAATTATACCTCTGACGCTTACCTCTCCAATAATATTTGGGATCTGAATAATGGCTTTAAGAGTACGTACATACTGTAAAAATACTAATGCAATTGCTGATCTGTGTGACTAATATTGCAGTTTGTGTATTAAATGTGGCGTTAGAACAAGAGTTGACTCAAGTATACTATATTGAATTACAGTTAATTGTTACACTTGGGATACTCCATCGTTGCAACAATGAGCAGATTGAGTATGCCACTCCAGCACATCTTGCCACATGTATGTGCACTTGGAGCAGCTGTTCCAGGAGCTATACCGCTGTGAGAATGTGAGCGGTGGTCTCTTCTTTGATTGTGGTGGTAGGGGACTTTATATTATGAAGGTAGCTAGGGCAATCTGTTGCCATAACCAAATGAACCAAACAGTTTGTTGTCTTCCCGGGGGCCCGTTTCGGCACATTGGCGGTTCGGGTAGACAGATTTTGGGAAAGGCTGGAACTGACCTGACGGTCTTGGTACACATGTGGCACCAATAACAAGTAGAGAAGATGGACGATTCTAAAAATTATTTCAGGATCTAGGAGCCGCAAGCATAAGACAAGGACCTCCAAGTGTAATTTTCTGAAATACTACCAAACCCTGCATACTTTAAACCATGTTTCTATATTAAGCTAAAAGATGCGACTTTTAAAGGCCATAGATCTGGGAGACTGTTGGAGCTTACTGAGGTTCATGCAGGGCTAAGAGAGTGGGCGTGAAAGGACGTTTGGGGTTTGTAGAGCATTCTGAGCCCTTTTCTGAGAGGTCTATCATTATAGTAAGGATGGATGGCACCTCGATGAAGGGGATCTTCTGTGTTAGGAGGGAGATTTTAAAAAGGTGGAGGAGATTTTAACTAGAAAAAGTTGGGAGGACAAAAACAGATAATGAACTAGACAGAATCGATAGGAATGGTAAATATCAAGGTCGTGAGGGAAGTGGGAGTTTGGCAAGCAGGCGGACACCCATATTAATACAGATAATACTGTAAATTCTAAGACTAAATCAAATTGGGGTAGAAGGCAGGAGCAGTAAGATAACAGTAGCACAGACTGGAAAACTTAAATGCATTTTGCTAATGCAAAAGCCAGACTGATTAAATTGGGGGAGCTTGAATTAATAGCTACAAGGGACATTATGATATATAGCATACTGAAACATGGTGGTATGAAACGCATGACTGGGCAGTCATTTAGAGGTTCATCCTTTTTCTCAGGGATTGAGCAAATAGAGAGGAGGTGGAGTATGTTTATATGTTAAAACCGAATCTAAACCTATTATAAGGAAGATGTTTTTGAGCGAATTAATAAAATGTAGAGACCTTGTGATAGAATTAGCAGTGGAGGTAAAAGTACAAAGAAATGTTTGTAGGGATATGCTATAAACCACCAAATATCTGTGAGATTGAGGAAGCTAAAATACTTTTGCAAATGGAGAAGGCATCAAACCTGGGTCAATGTTTGCATTTAGGGTGATTTTATATCCAGATATAGACTGGGCAATGAGATTAGCATTACAACATAAGGACATCAGAACCCCTATAAGCTCATATTGAACCCCCAAATAACCAAATATATATATAGCTATAGTGTCAAAAGGATGCTACTGAGCATACACTTAATATTTAAACGTGTTTCATGTTCTGTGTCTCGGGGTTTTAAATATATATTACAACAAACAACGAAACAGGTTTTGGGGTGCTTAAAGACAATACATGGCCCAAAATTATTGAGGAACCACAGGAGAGGGCAAATACTGGATGTGGTCATTTCAAATAATCAGATAATAAAAAAAAATATTAAATTCCGGGACATTAGGAAATAGTGATAAACTAGAGATAGGAGAATTTTGGATTTTAACGATCCGATCCGAGGTTGGTTTGTTAAATCCACCTGCGATTGTATTTAAATGGTGGTTTTTGGTAAATCCACCGGATTGAAGCTGAAACAATCCGTCAACAGATTTACAACCGCCCGGGAATATTTTGAATGGAGTGAAGTGCGGGAATTCCGCAAACGGATTTTGACAGTTTTCCTGTCTATGATAACATGGTCTCATAAAATAAATGATCAAAAAATTATTATTTGGTTCACAAAGACTTTACATTCTATAAGGCAGATTTGAATAAATTGAGGAATAACCTACAAGGAATAATTTGGGATGATGTTTTTGCAGGAAAAATGTAGCAGATATATACATGGTCAGTCTTTAAAACATTGTTAAAAGCACCTTCTCAGTGTATACCCTTGGGTAAAATATAAAATAAATAAGTCAAAACCAATGTGGCTAATAAACAGGGGGGAGGAAATGGAAAAGAAGAGGTAGGTGATTAGTTTCTTAAAGTCGAAGGGACGGAGACACCGTATCAAATTTTAAGGAATGTAACAAAATTGCAAAAGGGCAAACAACTTAGCCAAAACTGAAAATGTAAAAAGGATTGCAATAAAGAAGTAAGATTAACCCTAAAAAGTTATTTAAGTACCTTATAACAAAAGATTAAAGAAGAAAATATAGGACCCTTTCATGTGTGAATGGGCTGGGCAAATTATTGGAGATAAGGAAAAAGCAGCGGTTAATTAACAAATTCTTTGCCTCTGTTTACCAGGAAAAAAAAATCAATTTCATAGTAGTGCCGCAGGAGGAAGCCACAACCTCCATATTAATGACAATTGGTTAGCTGCGGAAGAGTTCATAAGCGACTTGAGAACATAAGTAAATAAGCACCTGGCCCCAATGGCATAAATCCAGAGTTCTCAAGGAGTTAAATTCAGTAATGGCAAAACCATTATATTTAATATTCAGGACTCCTTTCCACAGCTCAATACCACATGATTGGCGTAAAGCAGATATGGTGCCTATATTTTAAAGGGAGCTAGATCACAACCAGGGAATTACAGACCTGAAAGCCTGACATCAATAGTGGGGAAGCTACGTGAGTACAGAATAATATCCAGGAATACCTAATGGATTACAAAATTATTAGTATAGTCAGCATGGATTTATGATGATAGATCTTGCCAAACTAACTTATTAGTTTCTTTGAGGAGTAGTAGAAATTTAGACCAGGGTAATGCAGTTGATGTGGTCTACTTAGATTTTGCGAAGGCTTTTGATACGGTTTTCACACAAGGTTGTGTACAAAATAAGCAAATTGGAGTAAAAATATTTGCACCTGGATTGAAAACTGGTTGAAGGACAGATAACAGAGGTTGTCAAAATGGATCTTTTTTTATGTTGGGCTAAAGTTGTGAGGGAATACCACAGGGATCAGTACTGGGACCCCTGCTTTTTAACTTGTCTATTAATAGCCTTGAGGTTGGCATAGAAGTAAAGTTTCAAACTAAATTGTTAAGGTTGTAGAATCAGAACAGATGTCATTTTCTCTCCAGAAGGACTTGGAGAGACTGAAAAGTGGGCAGGTAAATGGCAGATTAGGTTTAACTCCGACAAATGTAAAGTTATGCACTTGAAACAAGAATATACAGGCGACTTACAAATTAAGGGGCGAAAGATTAGGCAAATCTTTGATCGAGGGATTTAGGAGTTGTAGACAGCAGGTTTAGCAATAGTGCCCAATGTCTGTCAGTAGCTGCAAAGGCAAAAAGATCTTTTTTTTGCATTAAACGGCAATGGATGAAAGGAATTAAGCATAATTACAGGTAGTCCTCGCTAACACACGTTTCACTTAACAATGAATGGCATATCCAACGCTTTACAATGCAACCCTATGGGCCGTTTTTCAACGCTGGAATGCTTATCTGACATCTGAATGCGTTATCCAATGCTCACCGCACTGATTAACATGGGACTCGCTTTACAATGGTTTCAGTATCCAACGCTATTTCAGAACTGATTCTGTTGGATAAGCGAGGACTGCCTATATGCCGTCTATAAAGCATTGTAAGACCAGACATGGAACTAGAAAAAGTGCAGAGAGAGCCACCAATTAATAAAGTGATGGAAAATCTTATTTATGAGAGAGAGCTACTAATTTAATTTGTTTGTTAGAAAAGAGGCGTTTAAGAGGGGATTGATAACTATATACAATTATAATCGGGGACAATACAAGGAGCTTTCAAAAGAACTATTCATCCCACGGGCAGTACAAAGGACTCGGGGCATCCCTTAAGTTGGAGAGAATAGAAGATTCACATGCAAAAGAAAGGTTCTGTACAGTAAGGGCAGTTACAGTGTGGGATCATTACCCACGGAGACTGATGACAGATACATTAAATAGTTACAAAAAAGGTTGGACATCTTTTTACAAAGGAAGCTATACAGGATATACCAAATAAGCAAACATGGAAGGATATTGATCCAGGGAGTATCTGATTGCCAATATTTGGAGTCAGAAAGAATCATTTTCCCCTTATGAGATACATTGGATGATATGTCCCTGGGTTTGTGTTTGCCTTCCCCTGGATCAATAAGTAAGTATAGATATAGGATAAGTATCTGTCTTCTAAATTTAGCATGGGTTGAACTTGATGTCTTTTTCAACCTTATCAACTATAAGTATGTAACTACTATGTAACTATACCTATACACAATACAAACCAGCGCTTCAAAAATTCCAATAAATGCAATATAAAGGTAATATGAAATACCTTTACAGAAATCCAATCTGGAATATCCGGATCAACGTGAATAACCACAGAGAATTTTTCCTCAGGACGTGAGATTAACACAAACACATAACAACAAACACTAAGACGGGACAAGTCTAACACTAACAAACAGAAACAATCAAAACACTGCTGAAATATACAGTTACGCTATTTAGTAAAATATTAAAGGACAATGTCTGTCTAAAAATCCGAGTTGTGCTGCGCAGCTGGTGCGGTTTCCAAAAACCAGAATCCTACTCACAACAAATAGGAGTTAAATCGGCACACCAAACCGTGGCGGGGGCTCCTCCTGCAGGGGCACCTTTGCAGTCGATCCGATCCTCTGTGAGCGATCCGATGCCGTCTGTGCAGGCGATCGATGCCGTCTGTGCGCTCCGATGCCGTCTGTGCAGCGTCCATGCCGTCGTGTGCTCCGTGTACCGCGCTCAAGCGCAGGAGCAAACGTGGGGGGAGATTTACTGAGAGCTGCTCGGCTGTTCCCCCATGTCTCTCATGCGCTTGAGCTCGGTACACGAGCGCACAGACCGCATCGGAGCGCACAGACGGCATCGGAGCGCACAGACGGCATCGAGCGCACAGACGGCATCGGAGCGCACAGACCGCACGGACGCCACAGACGGCATCGGAGCGCACAGACGGCCGATCGCCTGCACGAACGCATCGGAGCGGCACAGAGACCAGCAGCGAGCGCACAGACGCATCGGATCGCCTGCACAGACGCATCGGAGCGCACAGACCGCATCGGATCGCTGCAGACGCATCGGAGCGCACAGACGGCATCGGATCGCCTGCACAGACGGCATCGGATCGCCTGCACAGACCGGCATCGAGCGCACAGACGGCATCGGAGCGCACAGACGGCATCGGATCGCTTGCACAGACGGCATGGAGCGCACAGGACGGCATCGGAGCGCACAGACGGCATCGGAGCGCACAGACGGCATCGAGCGCACAGACGGCATCGGAGCGCACAGACGGCATCGGAGCGCACAGACCCATCGGACGCCACAGACGGCATCGGATCGCCTGCAGACGCATTGGAGCGCACAGACGACATCGGAGCGCACAACGCTCGGAGCGCACAGACGGCATCGGAGCGCACAGCGGCATCGGATCGCCTGCACAGACGGCACGGAGCGCACAGACGCATCGGAGCGCAGAGACGGCATCGGAGCGCCAGACGGCATCGGAGCGCACAGACGGCAAATCGGAGCGCACAACGGCAATCGGAGCACACAGACCGCGCTCGACGCACAGACGGCATCGGAGCCAAAGCCGCATCGGACGCCTCACGACGGCTGAGCGCACAAGCATCGGAGCGCACAGACGGCATCGGATCGCCTGCACGACGCATCGAGCGCAGACCGCATCGATCGCCTGCACAGACGGCATCGGAGCGCACAGACGGCATCGGAGCGCACAGACGGCATCGAGCGCACAACGCATCGGATCGCCTGCACAGCGTGCCCCTGCGGGGGAGCCCCCCGCCACGGTTTGCTGTGCCGATTTAACTCCTATTTGTTGTGATTGTCCCTTGTGTTTAATCCCACGTCCTGAGGAAACTTCTCCGTGGATTATTCACGGGATCCGGATGTTCACATCGGCTTCTGTAATATGTTCTATTTACCTTATATTTGCATTTATGACTTTGAGGCGCCGGTTTGTATTTTTGTATGTACGTTTCCCTGATCTTGTTGGGCCAGTTTGTTATCAGGCATCGGGCTTATTGTATGGGGCTAATGCACTCAGCTCCGTGCTTATATTGTATGGGGGCTATGCACTAATCCCGTGCTTATAGGTATGGGCTATGCACTAAGCTCCAGCTTAATGTATGGGTATGGGGCTATGCACTAAGCTCCGTGCTTATATGTATGGGGGCTATACACTAAGCTCCCTGCTTATATGTGGTGGGGCTATGCACTAAGCTCCTTGCTTATATGTATGGGGCTATGCACTAAGCTCCGTGCTTATTTGTATGGGGGCTATGCACTAAGCTCCGTGCTTATATTTGGGGCAGCACTAAGCTCCGTGCTATGTATGGGGGCTATGCACTAAGCTGCATGCTTATATGTATGGGGGCTATGCACTAAGCTCCTGGCTTATAGTTATGGGGCTGCACTAAGCTCCGTCTTATATGTATGGGGGCTATGCACAGCTCCTCGCTTTATATGTATGGGGGCTATGCACTAAGCTCCGCGCTTTATATGTATGGGGGCTATGCACTAAGCTCCGCGCTTATATGTATGGGGCTATGCACTAAGCTCCCGCTTATGTATGGGGGCTATGCACTAAGCTCCGCGCTTATATGTATGGGGCTATGCACTAAGCGTTTCTTGGGGCTACACTAAGCCCATGCTATATGTATGGCTATGCACTAAGCTCCGTGCTTATATGTATGGGGCTATGCACTAAGCTCCGCTGCTTATATGTATGGGGGCTATGCACTACCCGTGCTTATAGTATGGGGCTATGCACTAAGCTCCGGCTTATATGTATGGGGCTATGCCACTAAGCTCCGCGCTTATATGTTGGGGGCTATGCACTAAAGCTCCATGCTTATATGTATGGGGGCTATGCACTAGCTCCGTGCTTATATGTATGGTAGGGGCTTGCACTAGCTCCGTGCTTATATTTATGGGGGCTATGCACTAAGCTCCGTGCTTATATGTATGGGGGCTATGCCTCTAAGCTTCCGTGCTTATATGTATGGGGGCTATGCACTAGCTCCGCCTTATATGTATGGGGGCTATGCACTAAGCTCCGTGCTTATATGTTGGGGGCTATGCACTAAGCTCTGCGCTATATGTATGGGCTATGCACTAAGCTCCTCTTATATGTATAGGGGGCTATGCACTAAGCTCCGTGCTTATAGTATT
>CM071576.1:3060056-3160028 GCA_036426205.1 Ascaphus truei
TGTATGGGGGCTATGCACTAAGCTCCGTGCTTATATGTATGGGGGCTATGCACTAAGCTCCGTGCTTATATGTATGGGGGGCTTATGCACTAAGCTCCGCTGCTTATAGTGTATGGGGGCTATGCACTAAGCTCCGCGCTTATATGTATGGGGGCGATGCACTAAGCTCCGGCTTATATGTATGGGGGCTATGCACTAAGATGCCGCTTATATGTATGGGGGCTATGCACTAAGCTTCACTGCTTATAATGTATGGGGGCTATGCACTAAGCCCTGCTTTATGTATGGGGGCTATGCACTAAGCTCCGCGCTTATATGTATGGGGCTATGCACTAGCTCCGTGCTTATATGTATGGGGGCTATGCACTAAGCCCCGCTTATTGTATGGGGTATGCACTAAGCTCCGCCTTATATGTATGGGGGCTATGCACTAAGCTCCGTGCTTATATGTATGGGGGCTATGCACTAAGCTCCGTGCTTATATGTATGGGGGCTATGCACTAAGCTCTGTGCTTATATGTAGAAGTTCTCTGTACACTTTGTGATTATATTTAGTCACTAGTGGTCACCACACACATTGTTTGTAAGCAGTAGCGCTTCCAGCACGTTCCTTTTTGTTATACTATGTAACTATGTAATTCTGTATATAGCTACAGTATGTAACTATGTAATTCTGTATATAGCTACAGTATGTAACTATGTAACACCGTATATAGCTACAGTATGTAACTATGTAACATTGTATATAACTACAGTATGTAACTATGTAATACTGTCTATAGCTACAGTATGTAACTATGTAGTACTATATATAGCTACAGTATGTAATACTGTCTATAGCTACATTATGTAACTATGAAGTACTATATATAGCTACAGTATGTAACTATGTAATACTGTATATAGCTACAGTATGTAACACTGTATATAGCTACAGTATGTGTCTTTAGAATTGCCAATACTTACTAGGCCAAAAACACGTGATGAATGCCTACCCTCATTTTGAATGTGTTTATGATTCCATTTGACCAGGCTGCTGGGTATTCATATAATATATGGAGAGCAACTAAATGTAATTGCTGCTGTGCACATTTGTATAAGCAAAGCATCGGAAAGGAGAGTGCAGCTAAAATAAGGCGAGACTGTAGCTTGTTGTTTAAACTATTTTTGAAGCATTTTATTCTAAAATTAAACCCCTTGTATAAATAGACTCTGCCATATAAAAGGAACACATGCTGCTGTACCAATTCAGATTGGATTTCATAGCTAGGGAGATTGCCAAGAAAAGAGCAGACACGGGTGAGATATAGTGCCGGAGGAATGGGGAACGGGGAACACTGCAGTATGGGAGCGTTGCCTTGGAGGCGTACAGTACAGTGTAGTACAGTAGTTGAGTAGCTGAGATTCTGTACGGATTGCAAATTGTTGCCTGCGGTAAGCATGTCTGTGTTTTTCAATGCCACCTGTTACCTCTATATTTAGTGATCAAAGAGCTGAAGAAAGCTATTTTTATGACAGAAGGGACAATCTTTAACATTTGAGCAGTATATGTTAGGGTATGTGTGATTATGTGTTCAGGAGGAATATGGCAAGAATGTATTTACTGCAAAATCCTGGAGCCGGTGAGGGGATTACAACTTCAAATGTATCCCCCAAAGTAGAACTTGTCTGCACCGTATCCTGATGCATTTCTACCACCTTCAGCTATCGAGTTATTGAGGGCCTTAGATTAAAAATAAAAAAAATTAAAAAAACATGCTAATTGCTTCAGATCAACTGTGTATAAACATCTCCTCTGTAGTGAATGGATTATAAGTATATACAAACGTAAAGTCAATAAACATGTCACATGCAGTATTAAATATTACATTTGAAGATCAATGGTAGCGTAAAATGAGCCAAATTTATTTCGTATACATACATTATTCGATGCAAATGTTTCCAAAAGGTGTAGATTCAAAATGCTTGGGGAAATTGTGACGTTTTGCAAAATGTATCACAAAACAAATGGGCAAATTTACCTGGTTCACTTAGGTCGGGGCTCTCAACTCCAGTCCTCAAGACCCCCCAACAGGTCAGGTTTTCAGGATATCCCTGCTTCAGCAAAAGTGGCTCAATCGGTCTCTGCTTGGGCACTGATTTAGCCACCTGTTCTGAAGCAGGGATTTCCGGAAAACCTGACCCATTTGGATCTTGAGGACTGGAGTTTGAGAGCCCCTGACGGAGGCAATAATTTTGCACATCGGTATATATCAGACTGGGCTTATCAAATTGCCACTGGTTGTATGGGAAATGTGCTATCTTTTTACTTTCTAGGTCAATTCATATTTGGAATCTCATAAAATCATTTTCGACCAGTACATTTATTTTTGTTCTACCGTATGAACTTCTGTGTTTTGATACCAGCAGCATATGGTTTAAATTAAAAGAGAATAAATCTTTAAATGAAAGTTTCAAAAACTTCCACAGCAGCTCATTCTTCCTAATGGATTTCCAGCGTGTCTCGCCCAAGCTGGACGGTATGTGCCTCGGATTCACAGGAACAAAGCCTTGACCTGTTCATCTTAAAAAATGAGGGCTTTGTTTTCACACTAAAGGTTTAGAAGATTTAGCTGAGAATGCAGTTCTGGGTGTGTTAGGAGTCCCTGAAACACCTGTGAGACACAGATGGTCTGTGTTTAGGAACGCTTTCAATAGTTCTTCCTCATGCTACTGTAATAAACACGTGTTTTCGGAAATTAATATTTCTGAGTGCGCTCATTGTAGAATTGAATGTATCCGTTCTAATTACGTTGCATCATTTCAAAGGCAAATATCTCAATGTGAAATGTACAGATGTGGTAAATATTATCGCACCCGTTAACGTGAAGAGTGGTGCTGACGCTGGCACGCTACTTAAAACATGCGTTAAGGATCATTTACCCGGCAAATAAGACGTGCTTAAGGAGAGAGTGCAGATGTTGACTGAGCCACCTATTGAGCCACCGGTGCTGAAGCAGGGGTATCCTTAAAACCTGACCTTTTGGTGGTCCTTCAGGACTGGAGTTGGCCGCTCCTGGTCTAGACTCACTAAATGGCACACTCAACCCATTGAGTGAACAATTATTCCTACCATTGTGCCATTATCACTAAGGTGTGTGTAGAAACAGTGCTCACTCTAAGGAATTAATTATATGTATAATCTGGAATATATTTATGCTCATACATAATAGCTGGCTACTGTGTTTTAAAGAAATAAATGGGTACCAAATAAGTAAATGATGGCAGCTGTCTCCGCTCCATTTCTAAGGCGTTGTATTGTTGATCTCCTGGATTAACTGATTACTGAATGTAGGCAGAGTATGGCCATGAATATGCGCTGACTCCTTACCTGGCAGGAACGGGTACATACTTCATTTCTATTTATTTAGGAGGCTAAACGCAGTGCCTACAGGACATTTTTTATTACCTAATTATTTTATTATAAGGTACAGTAATACAGATATTTTTTCTTAAATGCTCAGATGAGACTTTAGCATTCAACACCAAAACAATGAGTATTACACTGATAGCAGAGGCCAAAACAGGACTTCCAGCAAATTCCAGGATATCAATCCCATGGAATCGAGATAACGAAACGCCCGGTCATTCTAACCTCTTCCAATTTGGAAATACTGAGACATATATGATGTACAGTTAGACCCCAATGACACGACGTGAAGCCTTGAGGCACAGTGTGAATTTTGCATTGTTAATCTTCCAAAAATTCTGGAAAACATTACTCAACTACTAGAGAAGTTTATTCATTCCAAAACAATCACATGCGGATCCCCTCTGAACACCCGTCAGAAATATCCGTACTCACCGCCGGCTGTCTCCTCTGCAGTATCTGAGCTGGCATGGGGTATATTTAGTTATCTCCCATTTGAACAAATAGATATTTCTATTGATAAATCTAGTAGGCGTTTTGTGCCTATATGTAAATCGAGTAAACTTTGGTAAATCCCTCATATCGTCAGTCTTTAAACAACATGTGGCAGGCTTCCAAGCTCGAATTTAAAGTCCTTTAAAGAAGTAATCCATGCATTCTTATTTCTTCATTTTTTTAAAATACAGGATAGAAGCAGGGGGTCTCCGAGCTGAACCCCATTCATTTCAGCTATGGGGACCCCCCACTTCCGGAGTGTAACGCTTGCGCTCACCACGAACAAGGCGGGACCCCAGTACTGAGGTGGGAAAGTACAAGGCCAGGCACCCACAGCAGCTGGAGCACGCCTGGAGGGTGGGTAGTCGGCATAGCCGGGTCTGTGTTGGAGAGAGTGAGTTAGTATGAGTACTTGCCAAAGTCCAGGGGCGGAGCCAGTGGGTGGTCAGTGTCCGTTGTGCCGTGGTCAAGGGTAGGAGCCAGGAGAGTGGTAGATTGTCCGGAAGCCGAGGTCTGGGATGGAGAGGTGTGGGTAGTCAGGTACAAGCCGGGGTCTTTATCCAGAGGGGTCCTGTAGTCAAGCCGGGGTCTTTATCCAGAGGGGGTCCTATAGTCAAGCCGGGGTCTTTATCCAGAGGGGGTCCTATAGTCAAGCCGGGGTCTTTATCCAGAGGGGGTCCTATAGTCAAGCCAGGTCGGTACACAGGAAAGCAACAGAGAACACAGCAAGGCACAAGCAAGGCAAGGCAAGGCAAAACAAACGCAGGAACACAAGGTCACAAGAGTTATGCTCAGCAATCAGGAAGTGAAAGTCTTAGGTAGCACATAGGAACCAATGAGACTGGGGGTGGAATGGAGGCGTGGAGT
Source organism: Ascaphus truei (assembly GCA_036426205.1). NCBI lineage: Eukaryota > Metazoa > Chordata > Amphibia > Anura > Ascaphidae > Ascaphus > Ascaphus truei. The sequence goes on from CM071576.1 coordinate 3,064,828, forward strand.
TCAGGATAGGCTGGAGGAGACAAGGGGCACTCAGGATGCTTGCTACGCAGCTGGGGAGTGGTGCATGGCGTCACGTGAGCGCGCTGCGCGAGAGAAGCGTGGTGCGTCCGGGGGGGGGCGGAGCTAGGCTCCATGGCACGGGTAGAAGAGCTGCACGTGACAGGTATGCAGAAAGATAGTCTGGACCAGCCATGGCTATATGCAGTTTAAAGCCCCCGGTCACATGAGCCAATAGGAAGCTGCACCAAGTGATGTCACAGCTTCCTATTGGCCCGCAGGGCCCGGGAGCTTTGAAAAGCGGCCATATAGTGAGCCCCGGAGTGGCTACTAGTATCCACTACAGAGGTAAGTACCTCCAGAAGCAGGGGGTCCCCGGAGCTTAAAGGAATGGGATTCAGCCTCGAGAGACCCCCTGCTTCAATCCTGTATTAAAAAAATGGGGGGTAGGGGGGGGGGAGGGTTGGGTCGCATCTTTAATTCTGACATAAAACGATCACACAAAATGAAACATCTTTTTCCCACCGTTTTTACCATCAGAATTCTTTGGGATTTAGGAACAAATAAAAAAAAGTCTAGATTGCATTAAAGGAGGACCCGGCAAGGGTTCTAGCAGTTTCATTTTCTCCTATCTTTGGTTGGGTAGGTTGGGGTAACAGCATTTCCAATTGGTATCTCAAGTATGGACCATCCTCATTAACTTGCGGTGCTGGTATACTCATTTCTAGGGCTAATCTGGGCAGCCGTAGCTAGTTGAATGCGCGATGCTCTTCAATTAAGCCAAATACTGACGGTTGATCATAACTATATTTTCAGTTAAAAACATATTGATTGAATTCTATCACTCAAATACATTTTAAGCTGCAGACCAAACGTAGGCTGGGGCCATGACGCCTTCACCCGCGCGGAGGCGGGGATTTGAATCGTGAAGCGGTGAGCTTTCCCTGGTCATGGGGGACAGGCCATGGAGGGGTGTGCCTAGGGGTGTCAAGTAGCTGGTTCGCCCTCATTGGGCAAACCGCTCACGTGACCGGCCTGTCGCGCCAAGAAATCAGTTTCAACTGATTTCTTGCGCAACGCACGCCCTCTCCCGCCTCCGCACGCCGCATGGACGCGATCAACGCCTTAAATCAGTCTAAACGCTCAGCGTGAGTGAGAGGCAGGAAGGCCGGACAGCAGGAGGTTACAGTAATCAAGACGGGAGAGAATGAGGGCCCGAGTCAGAGTTTTATCAGTCGAGCAACAGAGGAAAGGGCGTATCTTAGTTATATTGCGGAGGAAAAAGCGACAAGTTTTAGAAATGTTTTGAATGTGAGAGGAGAATGTGAGAGAGGAGTCGAGTGTGACCCCTAGGCAGCGTGCTTGGGCTACTGGGTGAATGATCGTACTTCCAACAGTAATGTGGAAGGAGGTAGTAGGGCCAGGTTTGGGAGGAAGTATGAGGAGCTCTGTTTTAGCCATGTTGAGTTTAAGGCGACGGATGGCCACCCAGGATGATATAGCAGAGAGACATTCAGAAACTTTGGTCTGTACAGCAGGTGTAAGGTCAGGGGTTGAAAAGTAAATTTGTGTGTTGTAAGTGTAGAGGTGATATTTAAATCCAAGAGATGTGATTAGGTCACCTAGAGAGAGTGTGTAAAGAGAAAAGAGAAGGGGTCCCAGGACAGAGCCCTGGGGTACCCCCACAGAGAGATCAATAGAGGAGGAGGAGGAAGAGTTGGCAAAAGAGACACTGAAAGTACGATGGGAGAGGTAAGAGGAGATCCAGGATAGAGCTTTGTTACGAATAACAAGAGTATGGAGAATGTGAAGGAGAAGAGGGTTATACAAAAACCGGCAGCCTGGAGTGCTGCTTTAGGGTGAGTCCCCAGTCTTCACTGTGGCACGCGCGCCCGGCGGGGGGGGGGGTGGGCGTTGCGGGCACAGCGCTACACCGCGATCGGTGGTCTGAGGGGAGAGGGAAGGTTTGCGACGGGAGGGGGAGTGGCTGTGGGTTTGCGGGGGCGTGACCATGACGTCCCGCGACTGGTTCGCCCTCATTGGTTGAACTGCCGGCGGGGGCGTGGCCACGCCTCCGTCGCAAATACTAATCACAAATTCCCCTGCCTGAAAACCTGTCGCGCACCGCTGGGAAAAGGTGCGCGACAAGGTAGGAACTGGGACCAGCCGGACTGGGGGGGCGGGGCTTGATCGCACAGCGCACGCCGAGGTGTGCGCTGTAGTAGTTACTGGTAGCGCAAACCAGAAAGGGAGCACTTCTGTTAAACTGGGAATTGAAGAAATCCCTCGTCACGATATGAAATATACTGCTTTATACTGTCGTTTACATGGTTCCAGGTTAGCTGTGGCAGCCGTAGACAATCGTGTCCCTGAAAGGATTCGTGTGCACTCTTCAGACCGGCGCACATTCTGAGTATCGCAGATTTGGAGCATCAGGGATTTTATAAACTTCAGTGGTACAAATCTATTAAATGTCATTTATGGTACTGAAGCTCCACATCTCACACATTTAGTTTCCTGGCAGTTGACAAGTTTGTCTTTTGTCAGAGTTTAAATCCAAAATGCTGGAATTGAATAAAACTAAAGAGCTGTGAAACGACAATAACACAACTCTAAGCTTGTACAGAGACGCTCCAGAGGATTTTTGCAAACACGTATTTCATCACAAGCTGTTTGGGGGCATATTTATAATTCAACTATATACAGTATTTAGTAGTAAATGAATTTCACAAGCACTGTAATAATGCAGCCTGCAGCAGGGACTGGCTGTGTGAGTTGTGTTTGTAATCCTATAATCCCTTTTTGTGCTAGGGATTTCCTGGAGACTTTGGTGAGCGAGGTCCCCCTGGTCCAGATGGGAGCCCTGTAAGTATCTGCTCACTACATACGCGGGACGGTTTGTAGGTTGGTTTATGGCACTACAGTGCACAGTATTATAGAAATAATAAACAATCTATTGCACTAAATCTGTAGCATGTGTGTATTATTGTATTTAACTTTTACACAACTGGAGGCCAAAGGAACACATTGTATTCCAATGTATTGCAAACTGCCTAGTAATAAACCGCAATATCTGGGCTTAATTGTGAGGTCACCGTGAGATGCAAACGAAATGTTTTTAACCCTTCGGTGCTCTCATGAATCCTGATCTTTTTTGCAACAGTTTAGGAAATAAAGACATTTGCAAGTTGCAAAGTTGTGCAACATTTCAGTGGGAACGGGACATGGGCATTTAAATATGCCCAAAGGACACAGTTACAGCCCCTCAATGCTTCTACATCACACTCTTATTTCTAAAAGCCTCTAATAAATGAAATTCCATCTAGTGGCTTCATGAGAAAATCGTTGGGAACATCCATGACTAAGTCTTAGAAACATCCTTCCAGAGTTTCTGCTGTGTGTCACATTTACAGAATTACACTGGTGCTGTCTTCAAACATTATATATATATTATTATTATTATTATTAATATTATTTATATTATATATAATATATATATATATATATAAATATTACTTGTGAGCACATTCACATGTCTTTGACAGGACTGCAACCCTGCTTTTCGCCATTATCACCTAGCATACAGTGCTTCCACTGCAGCAATGGATTCTGGGAAATGACATGCAAATGAGCACACAGTGCCACCTTTTGTCTCAAGTCCATTATTACATGGAGCCCTTAAGCCAATGCTCGCTGTGTTAAACACAGCTTTTAAACATAGCCTGGGATGAGACGCAAAGCCAATAAACCCACTCACAGACAGACTGAGGTTGGTTGTACTGCTTTGCAACTTGAGTCTTTGGGTAGGTCCTCACCACACATTATTAATGGTGAAAGGCGGGGTGCAGACCTGTCTAAGACATGTGAATGTGCTCACAGGTGATATTTTTATAGGCTATACGGCGGAGGGTTTTTAGTCACCTTTTCACCCACCATAATATGTATAAAATTAACCCATATGTTGCTGTGTAGAATCTGAGCTCACATCCAATTTTTTTTAAACACATGACTGAAGCAGGGGGTCTCTGGAGATGAACCCCCATAATTTCCCTGGATCCCCTGCTTCCGGAGAGACTTACCGCCATAGGGGTGCTGGTAACCACTCTGCTCAGTTAACAAGGTTCATGTAACGGCGGAGTTTCAAAGCTCCCACACTGCGGACCAATAAGAAGCCGTGATGTCATCAGGCGTGGCTTCCTATTGGCCCGCGTGACGTGGGGGCTTTACACTTTGCTGAGATACCTGCACCCCCTCTGGAGGTCTGTACCTCGGGAAGCAGGCGCTCCCCGGAGCTGAAATTAATGGGGTTCCGCCCTGGGTTCCCTGCTTCAAACCTATGTTAAAAAACAGTCATTTTAAAAAAAGCGCGAATTGTTCCTTTAACAAACCCTGACTATATTTTAAAGGGAACCGTTGGCGGTGGGGGTCCCGCTGGATTTCCTGGGCTGAGAGTAAGTATCATGTGTTTCATTCCCAATGTGTGGATATCATTTTATTTATTTTTTTGCCTTCGCAGGATGGGTTGGGGAAAAATACAGATTTCTACATATACAGAAAGTAATGTCTTTGTTCTTTCTGTTACCATTAATTGTGGTAAAATGTTACGGAAAACACACTTTATGTCCTTGCTTCCGACCAGATGGCAGGTGAGTAGGTCTCCTAACTGAGGTCTGGGAGGAGATCGAAATGCTGATCTTTTTATTTAATACATTGATATTCTTCCTAACTTAAAGACGTTGTGAGTTGCCAACATTTTTGTGATTCACTCCTAACAACAAGACCATTCCTCTTGTATCACAATATATATATATCCACACCGGGGGAAGGACCAACACAGATAACATTCCAAGAGACACTGTTTTTAAGTATACCCTTTGCTTGCTTCATTCATTGTAACATCGCCAGAAGAAGAGATCAGTGTATCTCGAAAGCTCGCACAAATAAAAGCATTCGTTAGCCACATATATATTTATTTTTATATATATATATATATATACAGTATATATATATATATACAGTGTATATATATAATATATATATAATTATATATATATATATATATATATAATTATATATAATCTTCTGTCCGTGACGTTTCTGGGGCATAACTAAACCGTGACCCTTTAGGGATAAAAGTGCGACATCTTTAGACTATTTTCTAATGGTTTATGCTATATTTCTATCATTTAAAAATAATGGGATAGACCATGCTCAAAAATAATAGAACAATGTATGTGTTTTTTGGAGAGTAGAAGTCATGTATTCAACTTGCAGAAATTCCATCAGTGATATGAAGAGAGACATTTTGAAAATGCATCGCTTAGCATCAATGTGCAGGGATGACCCTCTCCGGTCCTCAAGGGCCACCAACAGGTCAGGTTTTCAGGATATCCCAGCTTCAGCACAGGTGATGCAATAGTTGACTGAGCCACTAATTGTGCCACTTGTACTGAAGCAGGGATATCCTGAAAGCCTGACCTGTTGGTGGCCCTTAAGGAGTGGAGTTAGCCCCTGCACTAATGTATTTGGTTCATAATTTGACTCGTATATGCAAATTGTGCTTTGGAAACTGATTATATGGAATGAGAGCAGAAGTTAATGAAGATTTATGCAATTAAATAGTATAATGAAATATATATCAAGTTTTGTATTCAATTGTAAATCTTGGCCCATGTCACCAGGTATGAGGTGCAGTATAAATGTAATAAATAATAAAATGTAAACTCTGACAAGCAGAACTGTGTGACATGTACATGCAATAATCTGCTTTAACAAACCGAAGGGAAAGCTTAAATGTTGTGACAGTGAACTTTGTTAAATTGTCAGTGAACAGGTTCATCCATTAAAGCTTTTACGGGTCTTTTTTTCAATGGCACAAAAGGTTTGCAAATCCCAGAATGCTTTAAGGAGTAAACAAAACAGGACTGAATAAACCTGCCACACCTGCACGAGTCCAGTTGGCAACCATATTTTTAGGGTCAATTGGGAAAAGGAGTAGTACTGTGCATTGGTAAAGTCATTGCCTTTGTCGGAGGGGAAACTGGATGAAATCCCAGTGTTGGCTCCTTACGATATTGGGCAAATCACTTGGTCTGCCAGTGTCCCCGGCACCAAAAGGATAAGAGAAAGTAAGCTCCTTGGGGCCGTGTGTCTGAATCATTCTAGCGCTGCTAGCACTCTATATCCATAGATATCTTCAAATAAAGGTTGGACGTCTTTTTAGAATGGAAAGGTATACAGGGATAGACCTACTAAGTAGACATGGGAAGGATATTGATCCAGGGAATAATCCGATAGCTAATATTTGGAGTCGGGAAGGAATTTATTTTTCCCCTTATGAGACAGCATTGGATGATGTGTCACTGGGGTTTTTTGTTTGCCTTCCTCTGGATGAAAATACTGTTAATACAAGTGTAGGATAAAGTCTCTGTCGGCTAAATTGAGCATAGGTTGAACTCAATGGAAATGTCTTTTTACAACCTCATCTACTATGTAATGGCTGCAATATATAAGAAAAACAAAAATACTGTTATTACTACTTTTTGCCATAAACTAAATTTGTGTATATTCCAAAAGCAGAACATTCTGTTGCGCATATGTTTTGAATTACTACATTGGAAATGTCCTGAGAGGACAGCCGTGGACTGCGGAGGTACAAGAGCAGCCCTGTCTTTAACCTGTAAAGCAGAAGAAAATCTTGTTTATTTATAAAATCGGTGATGAACTTGAGCAGAGGAGCGGCCATGTTGCAGTCTACCATGGAGTAAGCATCCAGTACATTGGTGCTGTTGAGGGAAGACCCTGCTTCCAGCCTAACCTGTGAATAAGCTACAATTATTGAAAACCCCAAATCAGAATATTTCCTATCTAAAGCCAATACCAGTTCATAGAAATCAGTTTGCTCTCTGTCTCTGGCAACATGTCTCCTAAGCAACAAAGAGTCAAAAGGACAAGAAAATATCAGGAAAACTCCCACCTTCAAGCTTTCGAGAAATAATTTAAGACCACCCACCTCTCCTGTGTAGCATTTGATTTGGGTACAAGCCACAAATGCTCCCCATATTGACCAATGTCGTGAAACCCTTGGGTAGTTGGCACTAAAAAAACGATTGATTGAAGAAGAAGAGGTGACCTCTTCACAGGACCCTACTCCTTTCCTTGAATAGAGCCCAGACTCGGTATTGTCTATGTTGCTCAGTCTATATCAATATCACTGCTTGTGTGGATTTACCAAGCTAAAAAAAATAATTCTCAGCACCAATCAAGATTCCCAGTGTTGGGCCAAAGAAATTCGAATACGGAAGACCAAGTTGCTTCTAATTTCCTGGCCATTATCAATGCTTTAGAGCAACAAAACCTTGCTCCCTCTGCCAAAATAGGCAATCTGGAAAACAGATAAAGGAGCAAGAACCAAACCAGGTATCCCAGAAGATCTTAAATCTTCTGTCTTTTGCCTCTAAAGATCTACAGAAAATATTCGAAATAAATGAAGAATAATTGTCATTGATTGTTGAATGTCTCCACAGACTGGATCCAGAAAGAAACTCAAACTCCTTAAACACCAAATCAAGATCAGTTTTGTTAAAGCTCCTAAATGTTTTTAGACAAAGTAACGATGCTGAGAGTGTATCACCTCCTTTCAGAAGTGTGTCATGGAGACTACAAACTCCTTATCTTTCAAGACTATTCCCTTGATCTTAAAGCACAAATTCTCCATCTACTCCTCATTGCTTACGAGAGTCATTAAGGTCTCACTACTATATCCTGTGAAGCTGTTCATCTTTACAGGGAACCATTGACCTGGACTTTACAGAATAGGCTCAAGACTACCTACAAGAGCTCGCCATGGAGGGAACTCCTGTTCCTTCCTCCGACCCTCAGAAGCCTAAAACGCAAATTTGGATTGACTTCTCCTCCACTTAAAGAGTAGTCACGTCATCCTTACTTTTGTTCCTTGTATCCTCTCAGAAATATTGAAAAGTTCCTTTGAGTAGAAAATATAATTAGTTGGTAAAGACGAGATTAACATCTCCTTGCAGCTTCCTCTTGTTAGGCAGTCGCTCTAAACTAGGGTAGTCCTCACACACAGAGGTCTTATGAGGAGAGATCAGAGAAGAGGAGCACACCAGAGGTTAAAAGGGTATAAACTTCCAGAGCCCCTTGCTGTATAACACTAACGGACAGAGACTCTTAAAAACCACCACAATACAGCGTTGTGACCAGCGTGATTGTATTTTATATGTAAGTTATGTATAGTTACCTTTGTTAAATTAATTTACACCCTTTTAACTTCTGGTGCACTCCTCCTCGCTGATCTCAAATGTCTCTCCTTTTCTTTCATTGGGACTCAGCCTAACTCTAGTGAAGGGTTTTCCGCAGGCCTGGACTTCTGCCTCTCCGGATTTATAGCTATTTACTGGTATTCTTGTTACAGTTAAGGTTTTAATGTGTGTGGTTGTGTTATTATATTGTTTCTCATTGTTACGTGCACAGCTGTGGGAGGAATGATTTTTATGGGGGTTGGTCCATAACGTCCCGAATAACGTCCCTTGCTTCACTTATTAATGGAATTAAATCTTGTGAATTTAAACTTCTAGTAAATCTGGTAGTATGGTTTGAAGAACCACGTGAAACATGGGAGGAATACGGAGGCATAAGGTCGTAGCTCGCTCAGGCCAGGATTGATCAAAGTATGATGCAGGGTATAATAACCGTTCTGGCCATTAACTTGGCAGTTTCTGCCAGAACTGGCATGATGCTGACATCATGGTAATCCCAGCCTAAAAGAGATATAAAGTAAATATTGCCATGATCCAAGAAACTCGCCTTGTCTGAAGAGCACCAACCATTAACGTGTGGTGCGGTGGGAAAGTGATGTGCATACAACGGTGCCAAAAATACGTGCCAAAAAATGTGCCAAAAAACGTATGCTGCAAGTAGATGACTAATCATTAAAGCCAAAATGTATCATCCGGTATAATTTATATATACACACATAATGGGGTTTTTGTTCAATTTTATTTGTGAAGATTTAGCAAATTTGTCCTAATTCATTGTTTTGCCCAAATTAAGCTATCATTTTTTTACTATCCCCAGCCCACAGCATTTTATCCAATTTCCTGTCTCACTTTGTCCTCACTGACCGTTGTACAAATACAGCAGTGCCATCCATTGTTTTGTGTGCACCTTGTGTTGCATATTTAAGGAATACAGATCATTATATATACATAGGTTTTTCTGACTGACTTTTCTAGCTTTTCTGTTCTTAATACTGTACATACAAATATTTATTTTAAAATTTTTTTTTTTTTACGTTTATGGTAAATTTACAAATGTCCATTTAAATTTACATCATTACATTACATCATAAACATCAAAAGCACAAAAGCGCGTGATCCAGAAAAATAAACCCATTAATGCTGCAGGTCCCAAGCCTTTTTATTAGTGCTTTATTTGCAATTTAGGACAGATTGGCTGAAATGAGCCTTTCTTGTGCCTTTAATTAGCAGTCATGTCTAGTACAAGTATAAGTGTTTAGAGACACTTTTGTCAGGAAATCCTAGACTACGATTCAAGTGGTGAGTACTTCTCTGAGGATCTTTTAAAGAAGAGAATCGCTCTGTTTTCCTGTAAAGATGGAGCTATTCCAGCTGGCTTCAGGATCTATAGTTTCTTGGACTATTTGTACATTTCCAAAAAATCAGCATGGAACAATCTGGTAGTTCTTAGCCAAAAGAAAATAATTTTACCCTATTGCCAAAATCGAGCTTCCCAGCTGAAGATCTGAATAGGATCAAGTGAGGTGTTTGCATAGAGAACTTTGATTTATTGGTATGTGTTAACTACAGTTTTTCTGCTACTGAAAATTAATGGGCTGTTAGAAACCCCATATAACTGAATGCTGTTGCTGTAGCTGAATACACAGTAACATAGCAGTGGTGCAGGGCCCCCAAAGGGGGCTAAAACCATAAATATTTTAATTGATTACTGGGGCAAATGACTCTAAGTGTAGGTATTATTACCCTGGCTCCCCATAAATCTCTGCGTGGTGCTGTAAATAATGAATATTGTGTCTTTTCATACATGCTGGGAAAGGAATCTGGGGGTAAAAAGCGCCCTGTATCTTTTCATTTTGAAATGCATACAGTTCTAGCAGCAGTCTGGGGCTCAAGAACATGGCAGTTTCTGGTTTGTTATAAATCCAAAAGTTAAAGCTCATATGTTGTCCTGTACTATAGCATTCAGGAGGATCACATATGAAAAGCATCAATGCAAGTGCAGTGAAATGTATGGCCCCCTGTAATAGCTGCATACCCAAGAACATTCGTAAACCTAAATGTGTGCTTTACACATTGTATTTGAAAATGCACATTCTTGATTTGCTTTGTAACAGACACATGAAGAATATCGGTGGTACTTCTGCAACTCTTCACCCCAAAAATTTAAAATAACCTGAGGTGGATGATCGCAGGAAACCCCCACTCATGTCCCCGGGCTTTTTCTGAGCGATCGCTCTTCTGGGCGTGTTGAATTAGGCCCTTGTTGCTTTAATGTTTAAACATGGGACAAAACAATGCAGAGAACGTCTGTCTGGATCATCTTCTATTTCCGATTCATACGAGTCGTGGAGCGTTTCCTGACTGGGCTCAGAATTATTGGCTTGTGTGGTAATAAACAATATATTGTATAGTAGCGAAGAGAATGTTTTCTATTATAGCAAATAACCAACAGGACAAAGCTGTGTGATTTTATGTTAACGTAGACAGAGCAGAACGCAGAACGTAGGCTTAACGAGGAAACGCATGACATTAACCATTGTGTACAGTAAGCACGCTGCGTGCACAATCTTAACCCTTTCAATGCCATACAAGCGTGCAATGCATTCATGTGCCCCACTAGCAGCGAGGGGGGTATGGGAAAATAACATTTGGAACTGGGTAGATGACTAGTATTTGAAAATAATAAAAGTACAGTATGTGCCATGGATCGTTTACATCATGGCAGAAATAAGTCACGTCAGGTGGCTTTTACGGAAATCTATTCTTTGAGTCCTTTGGGGAAGTATTAAAACCTATGGTGTTTCATAAGTAGCTCACATTTTCACCCAGCATTATAAACAGGTGAAAATACATTGCTCTTCTGTAATATAGGGAGATGTTGGAACACTGGGAGAATCTGGACTGTCGGGGATTCCTGGCCCTCAGGTAAAGTTTTCCATTACGACCAAGTTTTATGTCAGCATGTGTACAGTAATATAAATATTACAAATAGTTATTCTTTCCTTACAGGGTCTTTCTGGAAATGTGGGACAGTCTGGATTGAAAGGTGATAAGGTGATCTAAATATTTCCATTATCATATTGATATACAATATATAATTCTATTAATACACATTTTAAATCTTCTGTTGAAAAGTAAATAATATCTTTTCAAATAATTATTATAATAATGTCTTCTGGAAACATCCAACATACTTGGCAGAACAGTGGAATTTTAATTCTTGAGACTATTTGCCATCTCTTGCTGACAGGGAGTCCGACAGAATGTTACCAGTGAATGCGTCTCTCTAGCAGCTAATGGTCCTAGTTTGTACTACTGTTACTGTATCAATCTCAGTCATTTCCTGCATTAAAAGTTCTTTTATATGTGTCTGCATGTAACAATATATTATTTAGGGGGAACCAGGATTTTCAGGAGAACCAGGAGACTCTGGGTATCCAGGAGATAAGGTATGCGATAACAAATACTTTTTTTCCAGACTTGTGTGGATGTGATCATTGTGTCATTTCTATCAATATTTTTTCCAGTAGCATTGTAATTTAACACCAGCCATTATAATGACATCAAACATACTGTATTTCTTTGTTGAATTATTTATTCAGCTCCCACTGTCTTTTTAAAAAAGTTTTACGGTATTTTTGTTGAGCTTCACTTGGTTACAAGACCCTCAAATTCACACACAACTCTGGTAGGAAAACCTTCTTTCATAAAGCACCTTCCTATTAGTTATTAGTGATGTGAATGGGTAGCGCCATTACACCAGTAGCACCCCAGAAATAATGTCATTTCTTGAAGGGGTATAACAATATCTACTCTCAGTATAACAATATCTACTCTCAGTATAACAATATCCACGCTCAGTATAACAATATCCACACTCAGTATAACAATATCCACTCTCAGTATAACAATATCCACTCTCAGTATAACAACATCCGCTCTCAGTATAACAATATCCGCTCTCAGTATAACAATATCCACTCTCAGTATAACAATATCCACTCTCAGTATAACAATATCCACTCTCAGTATAACAATATCCACTACAATCTGGCTTCCGCACTGCTCACTCCACTGAAACAGCCCTCACTAAAATAACTAATGACCTCCATGCTGCCAAAGACAGAGGTCATTACACTCTGCTCATATTACTCTACCTCTCTGCAGCATTTGATACTGTGGACCTGCCTCTTCTCCTTCACATTCTCAATCGTACTTTCAGTGTCTCTTTTGGATAACAATATCCGCTCTCAGTATAACAATATCCGCTCTCAGTATAACACTGCGTGCAAAATGCACATTTTTTCATGAATATCTACACCCATGGGGAACCCGTTTATTAATATTCACAGGACTAAATCCCTCTTTATTTATTTCCAAAATCACATTCAGTTGAAGCAATAATAGATTGAATATATCAGGGACAATAAAAACCAAAGCATTTTGTTTCTGTAATATCAGCATGAAGCTCCTGTAAGTGCAAAGTGTCCTTAGTCTGTCATAAACGGGTCCCTTGTGTTACACTAACTTCAACTTTCTTTCACACAAAACGCTAGCAAACACGTGCGGGTTAGTTGATTAGATGGCACTTCTTACATTTACACCTACACAGGGACAATGCCTGTTTCACTCTTTATTTCACTTTGTATTGGTTCCTCCGGAGCTGAACGACACTGTTTTCAGCTCCAGGCGTTCTCCGCTTCCCGAGACACTTACAGTTTTAATTGGCGGGTGTTCTTGCTGCACATTCAAAGATGGCCGCCAGTCTTGTCTAATAGGAAACTGCAAACTAGTTGCAATCTCCTATTGGTCTGCAGCATGTGGCTGCCATTTTGATTTTGTGATCAGGAAATTAAACACTGGCATCTTAAATTGTAACTACCTCAGAAACCGTGGGGTCTTCGAAACATAAACAAAGGGCGGTTCAGTGCCGGAGAATACCTTCTTCTAATGGAAAAAAAAGGATTAGGCGGAATTGCTGCTTTAAATGAAGTGTCTTTAAAGATAAAGTAGGTAAAGTACACTGTCTTCTTACGCTCCCTGGGCTATTACTCACAAAGTAACTCGCTGCAGGCTACGTTTTTGTGAACAACTTTATTCACTTTATATTACGCTTACGTAATTGTGAAACTTTGACCTGCGGACTCAAAACTGGCAAAGACATACCGGTTGAATTCAGTACGTTGTTGAAGAATAAATCAGGGGAATAAAATGTAATGTCTGTCATTGTAAACAATGTTTGCTTTGTTGCAATGAACAGAGACAAAACATATTTTGGTCAACAAGAACAATATCCATGTATGCCCCCCTCGCAGAATAGTCTAAATATTCTGATCAAGTGTACCTCTGAGACTGAAATGCAAAATGTACATTTGTGTTTTTATTAGCTACTGTATATAATAAAAAATTACTTTTCTTATCAAATCAACTACTTTTTACATTTTAGTCATTTTAATGGCGTTTTAATATTGTTTACAGGTACAGGATTACATGATTTAAATGTCATAATGCTAACTATTTTTCATTGCAATTTTAATAGGGTGCTATTGGTTTGCCAGGGCCGCCAGGGATCAAAGGCAAGCCCGGGACCCCGGTATGTCTGCATGTTCTAAAAACCGATTCAGTTGCAAAATAAGCTCGTTGCCATGAATGAGTCAGTGTGCATGGGCCATGTCTTATTTCCCTATAATTAACTTAAGGTTACCTGTGTGTCTGATTCCAATGCATGTGTATCAGCAGGAACAGAAATACAAGTTTCATTGAATAACTGTTTGAGCCAAGTCACGTATTTAGTTTTAATGGCTCCCTTTAGTTTCAAAGCTGAAATTTGATTTAATACAATGCAAATATAAATGTTTCTCCCTATCTGGAGCAAGACAAATCTAATTTAATTGGTGATGTATTTCTTACCACCATGCCAAGCAGCTTATGTGGTTCAGTTGGATATAGGGTCATGGATCAGCGTTGTATTCTGCAATATCCATCCTTCATAGAACAGATTCCAAATTCCCAAATGGAAAATCTCAACCCATTTGTAACCAGAAAGCACATTAAACAAACCTATAATAGGCAAATAATCCTACATCATAAAGAAAAAAATAATGACCTATTTAGCTGATATAGTACCTATTTATACACATATAAAACGCCCACAGGAAAGGCTTACTGGAGTACACAGTTACCTAGATTTCCCAGGACTATATATATATATATATATATACATTACCTTACCTTATATATACATTACCTTAGTATAATGTTACATACATATATATGTATATATGTATATATATATATATGTGTGTGTGTGTGTTTGTGTGTGTGTGTGTGTGTGTGTGTGTGTGTGTGTGTGTGTATATATATACATATATATATATATGTATGTATGTAACATTATACTAAGGCCCTTATCCATACAGATAGTATGGGAGAAAGTGAGGCTAGGTTATGTGTTCATATAGAACGGTTTACCGATAAAGCGTTTGCGTCTGCCTATTTTTGAGAACCAGATGACTATCTCTGCTAGCTTCTCCTCATTTCTTTTTGACATGCATTAAAAGTCAGTGTGCGAGGTCATCTGGGTCTTTAAAGCAGACGTTCCTCGTGCTTGTTTTTCCATTGTTGTTTTAGAATTAATGCAGCAGTTCCTTCAGTGGAGATCCTGCTTCCCAGGGCACACAATATGGCCGCCTATTTCAAAAGAAGTGATGTCGCTTGTTAAATGGTTGCTATAGCAACCAAAGGAAGCTCAATACGCAATAATTACCAAGATACGCCCTTTACTCTGTTGCTTGACTGCAAAAACTCTGACTCAGGCCCTCATTCTCTCCCATCTCGACTACTGTAACCTCCTGCTGTCCGGCCTTCCTGCCTCTCACCTGTCTCCCCTACAATCTATCCTAACCGCTGCTGCCAGAATCACTCTATTCTTTCCTAAATCTGTGTCGGTGTCTCCCCTGCTGAAATCCCTCTCCTGGCTTCCGATCAAATCCCGCATTTCGCACTCAATTCTCCTCCTAATCTTTCAAGCTTTACACTCTTCTGCCCCTCCTTACATCTCAGCCCTAATTTCTCGCTATGCACCATCCCGACTCTTGCGTTCTTCACAAGGATGTCTTCTCTCTACCCCTTTTTGTATCTAAAGCCCTCTCCCGCCTTAAACCTTTCTCACTGACTGCCCCACACCTCTGGAATACCCTTCCCTTCAATATCTGGCTAGCACCCTCTCTATCCACCTTTAAGACCCACCTCAAAACATATCACCTTAAGGAAGCATACGAGTAGCTCCATGGCTGATAATTAACACCTCATACATAAACCTTGGCCCCTTGCAGACGCACTTACCAGAACGCCCTCCTACTGTCTCTGTACGTTCTCCCTACCAACCAATTAGATTGTAAGCTCTTTGGAGCAGGGACTCCTTTTCCTAAATGTCACTTTTATGTCTGAAGTCACTTCTCCACTTTGTGTTATTTATATTATTTGTTATCTATATGATTTTCACGTATATTACTGCTGTGAAGCGCTATGTACATTAATGGCGCTATATAAATAAAGACATACATACATTAAAAATCATTAGAAAGGGCATGAAGAGTGGGACTTTAATTTTTTTAATTCACTAAATATTATCTAATACTACACAACTGATTTTTTTTTTAAACACATATAGGATATTTGAAATGCTGCTCTAAATACTGCCATTTTTGTAAAAATGATAGCAAAAATTCTGACATTTTCAAACAATGTGCAATTGCCAAAAACAAACCCCTCATATACAGTATATAGCACTGACAGTATGCGTAGCGCAGTGCATAGAGTTTTGCAGGCCCGGCCCCGTACACCTTACAGATAAAGTGACCTGACCAAGTTCACAAGGAGCTGACTGCGGGATTCGAACCGGTCTTCTCTGCCTCAGTGTCAGCGCCTTCGCTCACTGAGACGCACCTTCAGCCCCATTTTTACAACAAACGTTCCCAGTAATGGAACGTTTGCAAACATTTTTGTATAACACTCCAGTCACACCTCTCCATGCACAAGGATCAGTGTCGCGCGTCTAAAATAGTGAATAATTTGCACCAAATATTTCCCATCTCATCTAGGCCTTTGCTGAGACAAACTTTTGAATGTGAAACTCACTTTTGGGATAATCATTGTTATATTTTTTATCCTCCATGAGATAAAATGTACGGTACAGTTTGGGGTCTCTTCAAACCACCGGTCTCACTTTCTTCTTCTCATTTCTGTGTATTTTATTGTAGGGGAGAATTGGAGATCAAGGACCTCAGGGATTACCAGGTCCCCATGGCCCAGAGGTGAGAAACGGTCTGACCCAAATACATCCAACTCGTTTTCTGTCATTTACATTGATGTGATCATATCGAGCAGTGTTTTATATCCGTGCTTCCCAGCTCAAGTCCTCAGTCATTTTGACTGAACCGCCTGTGCTGAAGCAGGGATATCCTTAAACCTGACCTGCTAGAGGTCCTTGAGAACTGGAGTTGGGAAACCCCGTTACGTAGAAATACATGTTCTATTAATTAGCAAACCGTAATTTAATATTGTTAAATACTTAGACATAAGAGCTGTTTCGTGAGATCCTTGGGTAACAGCTTTTGTTTAAAATAAATAAATAAAAACATTAAATAGCTTTCCCCTCATGTAAACACTGTTGGTAAGTCTTGCATTTTCTTTCCCCACGATATTGCAAAGATATGTCCCTGCCTCTGTCCCTCATCTATGAAAACACTAACGCATGCCCTCGCTCTCTCCCACATTGATTACTGCAACATTCCTTTACATGGCCTCCCTGCCTCACGTCTTTCTCCTGGTTTTCTGGACTCGTACAGTATCTGCTACTGACCTCCTGAAATCTCTGTTTGCTTCCTATGAATTTCTGTATAAACTACAACATTCGCCCTGCTTTCCATTAAGGATTTACACCTCCATTTATACCTAGTCTGAGCTCTCCTTACACCCCTACTCTCTTACACTCAACCCAAGGATTTGTTATCTTTGCACATTTGACCTCTACAACCTAGATGCACTTGACCTCCATGACTTTCACTTTTAATGAAGGCACTTTTATTCCTAGTGTCTGCACGTCTCCCAGTATACCACATAGATTGTAAGTTCTTCGGGGCAGGGTCTCTCTCTTGCCTTATATTATCATTTAGTTGCGCTGGTGTTTATACCTTATTTTCCCTGTAGTGTAAGTTTGTACAGTGTTGCATACACTGTTGGTGCTATATAAATACATTTATACACACCTACAGTAGATGGTACGTATGCTTGACTGTCTGTAAACCTATCAATGAGATACACTTTTCTGAGTTGTATTTTATTCTGAAAATGTTATTTGTGGTAAATAGTGTTCAAATTGAAATATGATTTTTTTTAGCAAAGACAAAAAATAGTTACGGTACAAGGATACGATATTGGTGTTTTATTTTCCTCCCTTCACTTCACATTTAGCACAGTTTGTATCATATGTAGTAGGCATCTTCCATTGGGAAGGGGCTATACAAGAACACATTGATTTAGAAAATCCTATTAAATGTTTAGGAAGAAGGAAAGGACCAGAGATGAGAAGAACACAGAGCAACATTTATATTCACGGGAGCATAAATGTTTCTCAAAGGAAATGGCTCTGCACTCAAACAAAGAACTAGTTCATTCACCTAATCCCACCGCTGACAGTGAATGTCGTGATGAGAAAGCCTCAAAAGTTTGTTTCCATGTGGCAACTTCGACAGATTGTTGAAAGGATTAGTCCATAAAGAAAGCTAATACTTCCCGGCTCTACTGTTCCTATTGCTGACGAAGAACAAAGCAAGCCTTTGCATTAACATTAAAGCATCGGTTTTTGTAGAGCAGACCATGTTCAAGCCTGAGATATTTGGGCAATAGAACACCTGTAATATAAAAAAACATTCCATAAACTGATAGATGTTTGGCCTAGGAAATCTGAAGAAAGGGCCTCTTGAGATAAAGATTAACCATGTGGGTAACTTTTGAATACGGCAGTTAGAACCAGGGCGTGCCATCTGCATGGCTAATCTTTACTACTCATTGCAATTATTCTGAATGACCTGGCACAGCACTATGCCTGTCAATTTCCTGGATCTGATATCTATTGATCTATTATGTTTGTAAACGTGCCTGGGTGGATATATTGAACGGGTGGGATGGAGTGTAAACGTGATCTATCATATCAATCAAAGAAAAACAGGGAAGTAAAATCAGTGCAGTACTTGCTGCAAATAGAGTATGTGATAGAAAAGAAAGGTGTTCTGCGCTCATGTGATAAATGTGATAATGTGTTTTTAAGTGATTAAATAACCATAACCTTGTGATAATAAACAAGAAAACCATGTTAACAAAATTGAGGTGGTGCTGCTGTCTCGTGGTGTAGCTCCACAAACCAAACTAGTGCAAAAACAGACCTCATTGTGTAGTACCGGTATATAAAACAGTATTGTATTAGTAATCAGGTAAGTATCGCACGTACAAAAATAAAATCAAAATCAGGCAAGACATGTTAGGGACATGTTACCACTCTGTGCTCAGAAGACCTCGAATGGGAGTCACCGGGATCAGCTCTCCTCCCGCAGGCTCCGTGGGATAGATGCAGACCTCTTTAAGATCAGTCCTGGATCTCTACCGAATGAGGTGTAGGCGCTGTATCTGCTGCCACGGAAGGAGAATTCTCTCCGGCTTAGTCCACTGCAGAAGGGGATTCCCTCTGCCTCTGCCAGGCCGGGTGCAGCTGATGGAATCGCCGTCACGGAAGCACGCTCCTCTCCGGTTGCCAGTTCCTCTGTTAAAAAACCCGACATAACGTACACTTATTTAATATGGGCAGCAATTAATGCCGCAGATGATGAGATGGCCACAGTTGTCAAATGTATCAATATTTTATCAAAAATTATGACTTTTACAATTTTTCACCAGATGCTCGTGTGGGGAAGCGTGCAATAAGGAAAAAGTTATGTATCGATCCGTGTTTTTTTTGTATTGATCCCACACACGGAGTTAGAGGAGAGTATTGGTGTGTTGCGCCAGATTTTTCCAGTATCTTTGATCATGGAGACTTCAAAAGGCGAAAGGTCATGGTAAAACCAACTAAGAATCTTCAGTCCCAGGCAAGCAAAGGCGCCAGCACCGGCTTCCAATAACGGTCCGACGTCAGTGAAAACCTGCTGACCAGCAACCCGTGCTGTCTGTCCCTGCCTGGATACGTGCAGCCTGATGATGATTTCATGTACAGATACCAGCAAAATAGCATGTACCAAAATGAATTCCAGCTTCAAAAGCTGTCAACTACAGGTGTAGCAGGCCCGCTGTCACCTGTCAACTACGTGTATAATCAAGACTACGGGACTGGCAGTGGCTCGGCGCCAACGGAATGGCAACGTCTATGTTGGGTACAGCTGCCGTATTTAATTCTTTTTTTACCATATCAATATCAATGCACAGTAAAGCGATTCTCCTGTAATCAATCGCTTTGCTTATGTTTATTTAGTTCTTTTAGTCACAATTCACCAAAATGTAGTCCAGCAATATCATTGGCTGAGCAACTACAACAGTTGATACTGAACAATTGATGGACAGCTAGGCGCATGCGCATTGGAAGCTTGTTGAAACGCATATGCGTCTCATCACATCGAGGCGCATGCGTGTATGTTAACAAGAGACGCCCCCCGAGAAAATTATTGTTGGGACTGACCGAGGGGACTGTGGGAACTTCTTTAGGGGGACAGACTAATTTGAACCAAACATTACAGAAATACTTTTATTTTTCTTCCTCAGAAAATAAACTTTGTCATCAGGCTGAGAACGGCAAATTAAGGGATTTCGATGGATAATATTGCTTTTGTAACGATGCTTGCACACTGCTGAATCTGAATCAGTGCCATTTTTATTGATTAGGATAGAATAACTGTGAGCTTTATAGAAAGCCTGAAACAGTATGCTGTTTTTTTCATAAAGTATACAATACTTTTTTACATACTGTACTGTACAATAAACCCCGAAAATAAAAAGTATGCATTTATTCTTTACATGTATTACAGTATGTGGGTTCTAATAATAATACTAATACTAATAATGCGTTTTAATACTGTTTTGATGTAATGCGCATGCCTACAGTATATTTGATACACAAAACGCGTTGGACTGAAGGAGGGCGCATTCTCCCTACATCTAAAGAGGTTTTTTATTGCCATTTGTATTTTCTATACCACATTGTGGTTCGGGACATTCTCGGGACACTCTAACTCCTATACAGCCACTCATCCGCATGTGATCTGAGTCTGTGGCTGGCGCCGCTTGACGCCGCTTGATGACGTCACTGGCGTGCGTCTCGTGATCCAGGACAGAGGAATTGGCAACTGGAGAGGAGCGTGCTTCCGTGACGGCGATTCCATCAGCTGCACCCGGCCTGACAGAGGCAGAGGGAATCCCCTTCTGCAGTGGACTAAGCCAGAGAGAATTCTCCTTCTGTGGCAGCAGATACAGCGCCTACACCTCACTCGGTAGAGATCCAGGACTGATCTTAAAGAGGTCTGCATCTATCCCACGGAGCCTGCGGGAGGAGAGCTGATCCCGGTGACTCCCATTCGAGGTCTTCTGAGCACAGAGTGGTAACATGTCCCTAACATGTCTTTCCTGATTTTGATTTTATTGATGTACGTGCGATACTTACCTGATTACTAATACAATACTGTTTTATATACCGGTACTACACAATGAGGTTTTTTTGCGCTGTCTTTTTTCTGTTTTTGCAAATAGAGTATGGCTGACATTAATATAGGTAGTCTTGCCAAATGGTAATCTGCTACTAAATGTTCCAGTCTTGCTCTTGAATGCCAAAATATTGCAGTGTGCACAGAGTACTGAGATATCCGGCTACTGGCTTCATAAGTATTTTTTGATATTTTTATTTTCCTACAACATAAAAAAAAAACACTTTCTTGGGGATGTGGAACAGTTATGCTCGAATGTGTCACTTGTTGTGCAGATGTTGCCGTATTTACCTGGATTCACTTTGCGTTATGATTATTTGATTATATTTTGCTTCTAAAAGTAGCTTCGAACTTTAAATGGTCTTGGGTTTTTTAATTTTTTTTATTTAAGGTAAACCAAACAATTCAATAGGCGTTTGCATCTGTTTTTATTTAACATTGTCAAGTACATCAAACAAATGATGAGTTGAAGTCTTCTTTGGCTTCAGTCGATTCAATGACGGAGCTATTCCTGGTACAGAGATAGTCTTTCTTTATCACAATGCCTCCAAGCAGGAATACCATGAAAAACTATTAGAGATGTTAGTGTAAAGAATATATATTCCCTTTTTTTATTAACCACATTAGAATTGTGGTTGGAATGTCTCCTAATTATGCAGTTGTATGACTCTGTGCCTTGATCTCTTCATGATTACAACCTCCTCCTAGTACTGGTAAAATAAAATCAAGTACAGACAAGTGATTAAACGCAAAAAAAAAAAAGATTAAGAGTTGGTAAGTAATAATCTTTTCTTTAGTACCCAGTCGCACACTAACTAAAATATTTCATTTAAAAAGCATATGTAATCCCTCCATTGCATTGTTAGTCATGACAGTTCCCTACTATTTTATCATTTTAATTTGTTAGTATTGCATTCATGAAATACATGTATTATAATCCACATCCTCATCTCCATACGATGGATCTTCTTACCTCTGACTATGGGAGTCAGTTATGTCTTCTGCATTTTTACAAAATCTGTTGCAACAATGTTTCTTGTTGTTCCCAGAAGGTTTGGGTACATCATGGCTCATATTTACTAAGCAGTGCTATGCCACAAGATACCTTCCAGCGCTGAAAACCCAGAACTGCCAGTTTAATTGAATGGCGTCTTCCGGCTCCAGAAGATATCTTCGCCCGTATTTACTGAGCAGAGTTCTGCCATATGATTCCTTCTCGTGCTGAAGGACACTTTGCAACCCATTGACTTGAATGGGGTGTAGAGTGTCTTCCAGCATTGGAAGATGCCTTCTGGCAGGATAATGCTGAGTATGAGATGCCCCCTTGTAATATAGCACCTCATGGTAATATGAGACCACGTGTCTTTGCTATAAAACAATTGAAATACCGTACTCCATCAACTAATCATCCCTTTGGAGTTTGGAATTCTTAAGGTAGAAATTATTTGATGGTTACCAAATAGGGTAAAAAGATTACGGTTGGTAAACTCTTAACCCAATAGTATATAAACCCATTCATAAGTGGATGGATGTAAATTATGCCTCTTCAGCACAGAAGGGGTTATTGTACTTCTTGATAAAGACATACAAGCAAATGCTAGTTTCCTATGAAAATACAATTAATTATTTACCTAATTTAATTTTGAACAAGTTTATTTTTAGCACATTTCAATTCAATGTCAGTGACGTTGCTTAATGAAAGTGTTTTTTGTGCCTTTTGTTGTTTGTTTATAACGTGGGGGGGCGTTTAGGCACTTACCCCATTATAAGGTCACTTGGAATGTTTTCTAGTTTGCTTGTTCTCAGCACATAGCTGACATTGCCTGTTGTTTTACAAATGCCAAATAAGAAAGTCTCTCACACTTTGCTTTGCAAATACTGACATTTTCCCTGCATTACAGTTAAAACGTGTAAACGTGACTGTTTCACCGTGAAGGTTACAGAGCTGGCATGGTTTCATACATTCAGATGCCAAGAGAAATTGTATCCAAGCTGTTTTAAATAATAAAACTTTTACACAAACCTTTTAATAATTGCTTAAGCTTTAAACATATTGACAGCTAGGGGGTAGTTGATTAAACTGTGATAGGAGCATTATCTCCATTTAATGAATAACCACCATGTTCTCATCAGAAGAAAATGTAACAATATTTCTGTAAAAATCAGTCGCTTTGATTTCCAGTTGAAATACATTGTGATAGGTTTGTAGAAGAAAATAGCTGCTAACCTGAAAGTGGGAACATGTGTTTAGCAAGTGGTGCAAGACGCCTGAGAGATAGATATTACATTTAGGGTCCTGCATTTGTTATGTGCACTGATGTTCTTCTTGGCATTTAAATGGTACATGTAACAAAAAATCCTGTGCACAAAATAGTTTACATTATTACCAAAAATATCCTCTGTTAGTTTGCACAGCCCCGCTTCCCGCCCACAATCAGCTCCACATGGCTCAGCTTCACAATAGGGATGTTGGTGTTGGCTCAACTAATGTCATTTGGTCCAAATACTTTGCGTGGCTTCTTTTCTCAGACATGTAATGTTCTCTGGTGTCCTCTGTGTGTTCCCCTTCGTAGCGACAGACACAACTCTTGACACTGTTCATAAAACAGATACATATTTCTTTTTGTGGGTCCGTGAGAATTTCACAAGTCTGTCAATATTCCAACAAATCTCCCTACAGATTTTGCCCAAAAGAGACCTTTCCTGGTGAAGCCGCAGGACCTGATAAAGCCCTTTTATCTTTGCACACCCATGGTGCCATTTTATCACTCCGACACGATATGAAGGGGCACAACGTGTCAACGCAGCAAATTCGGCATTATAATAAAAACTATTTCACAAGTTTAGTGAGCAGATGAGTTTAAAAAAAAATCTCTTACATGGGTCGTTTTTATTTTGAATTGGCCCCTTAAGCCTTGATTATACCAGATGCCACTGAGCAGCAGCACGATCCGGTGACGTCACCCTGTAATGCCGCCGAGTGGCATCTTGATTATGCAGGAGAGGAGGCGTGGCCGTGAGCGGTTCGCCCTCATTGGCTGAACCACTCACGTGACGCGGCCGTCGCCGGAAAAAAACAATTTTGAAAATCTCTTGCGGAGACTGCCGCCCTTCAGCTCCAGGCGGCGCGCTTGTGTGTAAACATTCATCGGATTTCAGCCATTTGTTTTCCAGCTGCGCAGCGTCGCACCGTGCGATGCCGCCGGCATTTTCTGGTATAATCATGGCCTTAGAGTTGTGTCTCCTGCACTTATCATTGTGTTGTAATTCTGTAAATCTCTGTATTCAAGGTTAGTGCTGTGTAAATAAATATAGGCCATATATTATATATGATATAGGTGCACGTGAGCAAAGTACAAGTACACAGCGGCACTCCACTGGTCTTCGGATCAAAAAAGATTTTTTAATACAACGAACAACGTTTCGGTCAGCTGGCGAAGATTTATCAATAAATATATACACACTATAAGTAACCACAAGAGCCTCCATTAAAACAATCCCTATAAGAAATCTTGAAACCACTTCGGACTTAGATTGTAAGCTCTTCGGGGCAGGGAATCCTTTCCCTAATGTTACTTTTATGTCTGAAGCGCTTATTCCCAGTCTGTGTTGTATTATTATGTCCCGTGTGTTACGCTGTGACGCGCTCTGTACCTGGATGGCGCTATATGGCGCTATATAATCCGTTGTGGATCTGGAGAAAGTCCTTGTTTTAAGTACAGTACTTTAGTTTTTCCGGTCAGTTTTGCAGTTGGTAGACTTTGATAAAAGGTTCCCACTGTTTGTGTGACACACAGGAAATGATCCCAATGTTCCTGCAGTGATTGTGGCGCTTTTTTTACTGGCCTTATACTAGGAATATTTTTTGTCCCAGTTATTTTCTGTTCCGACCTCTATCTTTTTTTGAAAAGTTTTTTGTATGTCCAAAGCTAGTTGTTAAAGCTCATCAACTTCCTTAGTATATCCCATAACTGCCATAAACCTAGAACCCAAAAGAGATGTGAGGTTCTGGGTTAAACAACAATTCAGTTTGATCAAAAACCCTTTGACAACAATGTCTCACAATGAACAGGGAATCCCAAATGCTTTTGAAGGTTTCATGCCAGTGGCGTAGCTAGACAAGCGCGGCGCCCGGGTTATAGCTCCGCCCCTGTTTTATGCCGACATTCCTACGCTCTGCTTCTGAACAAACACATGGCCAGATAAATACCAGTATTACATGTCACACAATTCCTTCACTATCTCCTCATATTGCTCTTTCTAACAACTTCTCAAACTGCAAACTGACACCAACAGGTCACATTATGGAAATGTAACTTCATACAGAAGGTTATTCAAAATGGGTCAGTTAATGGCAAAATCACAGTGTTGATATATAGGAGCCTATTCTATAAATTTCAATAACTAACTCATCGAGGATTTTGAGCAGTTCCCGAATGATTTGGCGAGTTTGCTATTCAGAAAGCTCCAATGACCTGCTAAACTCGTTCGGGAAGCGTATCTCCCCGAGTGCAAGCGCTCCTGCTGAAACTCACAGAGTGGGAGTTCAGAAACCGCTCCAGATCGCTGTTTTGATAAAATCACGCTATTCTAATAGCGCTGATTAATCTCATCGAGGCTCTGAACTAGCGAGATTATCACAGATCTCATCTCGCCACCCCAAGGATGGTGCCTGTAACTCGGGAAGCAGGGAGTCCCCGGATCTTAAATTAATGCGGTTCTGCCCCGGAGACCCCCTGCTACAGCACACTGTTATTAAAATGTAAATAAAAACAGTGCAATCACCTGTAAGAGCTGTGCAGGGAGATCACCTGTAAGAGCTGTGCAGGGATAATCACCTTTAAGATCTGTTCTGGGATACCTGTAGCGCTGGGCAGGGGATATCACCTGTAAGAGCTGTGCAGGGAGATCACCTGTAAGAGCTGTGCAGGGAGATGTGGCTCGTTCTGTGCAGGGAGATGCAGCTCGTTCTGTGCAGGGAGATCACCTGTAAGAGCTGTGCAGGGAGACGTGGCTCTCTGTGCAGGGAGTTGCGGCTCTCTCTGTGCAGAATAGGCCACATAGTCTCAGTGTAAATATTGTATATACTGTGTGTGTTAGGTAGGGTTGAGTTTTGTGAAATGATTCATAAAAATTCTTCCTTCTACAAAACATATGCAAAACTAAGGTAAAAAAACAGTAAAATATTATTCAAATAAAAAAAAATGCGTATTGGTTATTGGATTTTGTATTTGATAAATATAGTGTATTTTTTAGCCTCATTCTTGCCCTAGTTTTGCTAAAGAGAGACTAACATTTCTCCTATAGTAACAAGGCCAATTCGTGGTTAAGAAAGAAGACAGCTCTGCATATTTCTGATGCACGGGACATACTCAAGAATAAAACTATTCTGAACAGCTGCAGTGATAAATAATGTCTGGTTTTACATAATCATGATGAATCACACTTTACAAACTGCTCTTTCATTTAAAGAGGCAGTCCCACATAGCCAGACAAACGTATCGATGTTACAGGAATCTCCGTTAAAGAGGCAGTCCCACATAGCGAGACAAACGTATCGATGTTACTGGAATCTCCGTTAAAGAGGCAGTCCCACGTAGCCAGACAAACGTATCGATGTTACTGGAATCTCCGTTAAAGAGGCAGTCCCACGTAGCCAGACAAACGTATCGATGTTACTGGATCTCCGTTAAAGAGGCAGTCCCACGTAGCCAGACAAACGTATCAATGTTACTGGATCTCCGTTAAAGAGGCAGTCCCACGTAGCCAGACAAACGTATCAATGTTATTGGAATCTCCGTTAAAGAGGCAGTCCCACATAGCCAGACAAACGTATCGATGTTACTGGATCTCCGTTAAAGAGGCAGTCCCACGTAGCCAGACAAACGTATCAATGTTACTGGAATCTCCGTTAAAGAGGCTCTCCAGGCGACACTATGGCTTTATTTTATTATTGGATAGAAGCCGGGGATGTTCTTCCTTGTCTTCCTATTGGCTGTAAAGTGCTCAGAAATACCGGCAGCACCTACATAGCTTAGTATCTCGGGAAGCAGGGGGTCCCCGAAGCTGAACTCAACGCGGTTTGGAGACCCCCAGATTCCATCCATAGTATCGCCTGCAGAGCTCCTTTAAAGTAACTATTTAACTTATTTTTATCCTGTGAAAAATGAATATGCTTTGCAGTTCTCCACATCTGTTTACATATGATGGATTCATAATTACTTTGCAAACAAAGTACAGAGAACTGACAAACAGTCTTATCACCAAAAGTCATTAGATAAAGATTGCAATAACTCCTTAAAGCGCCTCTAAGGCCCCAGTGCACGCGGCAGGGTGCCTGGCAGCGCTCGTTACCTGCATCAGCGCGACCTGAACCACCGCCGTGACGTGGCCAACGCACGCACGTCGGCTGGGGCCTGCCCCATAGAGGGCTGTACCTTGTGCGCAGCGCGCACCGTCACACCGCCGGGGACGAAGCCGGAGAAACTTTGTTATTTAATGCACACGTCTAGTAACTTTAAAGATAACTGATTTGGAAGCCACGAAAACGCAGATTTATGTGTTTTACATGTTTGTTTTCATTGTTTTATTAGGGGTTTCCAGGAGACATCGGGGTGCCTGGGATGAATGGACCCCAGGGACCGAAGGTAAGAATATACTTTCTATTAGCTGCATCAGGATACATTTTCCAAAGCAATACAATATATGTAATCACATAAACTATCATTTAGTCCAGGACTGGCCAACTCCAGTCCTCAAGGGCCACTAACAGGTCAGGTTTTCAGGATATCCCTGCTTCAGTACAGTCTAAGACTTAGAAACTGATTGAGCCACCTGTGCTGAAGCAGGGATATCCTGAAAACCTGACCTGTTAGTGGCCCTTGAGGACTGGAGTTGGCCGCCCCTAATTTAGTACAACCACGTTTGGAAATCTTCCCTTTTAATGTGATATTTGATCATGGAAACTCATGGCACGAATACTTGGGTATCTGATCTGCCAAAAGCCGGCCGGCCAATGGGCTTATTATTCTAGTGAAACACTGATAACAATAATCTGTTCCGTGTATTCATTAATGTGTGCGGGTATCAAAATACACAAGCAGTAAGTGTCTATGGCTTTCCGTGGGACTAGGAAATTAAAATTACCCCCATTGGTATAAAAACAAAATACCGTATTGGCCCGAATATAGTGCGGCCTCGCGCACAACACGACCCTACGGTTTTGCAGGTGTTGTACATGAAAAATAAAAAGGTGTTAGTCTGCGCATATAATGCGAGGACAGTTTTCGGAAGGTCATTTTTAGGGAAAAAACATAGCACTATATTCAGGCCAACACAGTACATGAGCAAGGGAGCCTCAATTATAATCATTTGTGTTGCCATATTGCTGCCCCGTATCACCCACTTAAGTCACTTCCCAGGGGAATGACAGTAGCAGAGCAGTAAAGGTTTTTAGGAGTTGGGTTGGGTTGGCGGATAGAGTGGGCGGTCGGACTCATGCGCATTATCTACGCTGCTCTGCAATTTATGTGATACAAATTCATCTCTCGGAGAAAGTGCAAGACACAGAAGCTTGGGAGTATTCTATCAAAAAGGTCCGTTTTTCTCACACGTTGGAAAGTGCGCCATTAAACGTTATATATAATGTAACCGAGTTACATGACGCCTCATTGTTGTGTGTGTTTGTAGGGTGTTCTTGGTGACAGGGGCCCTCCAGGACCACAAGGCCCAAAGGGAGTAGAGGTAGGAATATGTGAACGTGCTTGTATATGTAAATTGTTTGTCCCTGTGCCCCCTTGAAAGCGCATATGTACTCGGCAGCGCTAGGCAATGAGGCCTTCAGTTGAATTGGCTGTTTGGTGTCTGTATTTGCCATATGGCCTCTTATGGCATTAAACAGGTTAGTAAATATGCGCTTTAATCTTTTTGCAACAAATCTGACGATGAAACTGATCCATTAGTTGCATTCCCTCAAAACACTACAAAATAGAAAAGCCATTAACGCACGCACTCCCCGCCATGTATTCGTGGTTTCAGCCATTGTAAACACACTTATTAGGGAACCCCAGCCATTCATAATTTGGGGGTAACCAAATAATGTTCTGTTTTATATGTAATATAAGTGTATTCCTATGGTTTACTGAGGATACATTCTTTTTGATCAATTCTATAAAAAATAAAATTGCTTTTTGAGTTTGTGTTTTTTTTTTACTTTCTTTAATCATATAAGAAGTTCACGCCCAGCGGGGTAGCCTGGTACATGGAAATACATAGATAATGATGAATAGATGAGTTCCTTCACCTTTCCTATGTGCTTGATATAGCGAGCAGCCTGTCAATATAAAGAGTTCATATTTATAACACCTGATATCATTGCAACAAATACGGTCGGCAAACTGCCAGAAAAGAATGCAAATAAGTGATCTAACGCTGGCAGGAAACATGGAAACATGGTGTCCTGATGAATGGGCGCGTTGCAGTTTCCTCCCTTTGTTGGCGGTATACAGCGCCGGGATTCTCAATGCGTCTGCGCATGTCCATGGTTAAATATTCCGCCAGAATTTTCTAGAATTTTTCTATAATTTTCTATAACATTCTTATCATTTGAAAATGTCAATTCCATGCACTATTTCATCATCTAATTCTATTTCCCAGGGGGAAGAAGGCCCCGCAGGACCCCCCGGTGGGCTCGGAACCAGGGTATGTCGGTTTAGCGCTATCAGCTAATAACATTACTGTTGTATCATGTCACAATATGTGCACACAGTTAGGAGAGCATCAGTTACATAGTTACACAGTTAGGAGAGCATCAGTTACTGACAAATACTTTCATCTTTCAGAAATACTTGATATGCTAGAGCCGGATTTCCTAATTGCCTACAAACAATGCAGCTGGCCGTGTCATAAATGCTAACGGCGTACGCATGTCCAACTAAAAAGGGTCAAAGGCTGAAAAATACTTATTTGGTTTTGATAAATTCGTGGACCCACTTTTGGACATTGAATTTATGACACTATATCAGGGCTGGGCAACCCCAATAAGTAGGGTTGCCAGGTGTCCAGTATTGAACTGGACTGTCCTGTATTTGGATACTCTGTCCAGTAAAAAATGAGAGGTACTGTAATACTGGACATGTCTGTGTCCGGTATTACCTCCCTGGACATAGTGACCTGATGCACCTTTCACCATTGAGTCCAGTATTTTTGAAGAAGCCACCTGGCAACCCTACCAGTCAGCAAGGGCTACCAATAGGTCACGTTGTCAGGATATCCCTGCTTCAGCACAAGTGGCTCAGTCTTTGACTGAGACATTGCTGCTGTTTACCCAAAAGAATAGCAGGGGTTCCCCTGTTGTTTCGGCCAAATTGTGCTTATTGTGGTTACAATATGTTACACAGTTACACAGTTACATAGTTACATAGTTACATAGTAGATGAGGTTGAATAAAAACATACGTCCATCAAGTTCAACCTATGCTAAATTTAGACAACAGATACTTTATCCTATATCTATACTTACTTATTGATCCAGAGGAAGGCAAACAAAAAAACCCATTAAGGGGAAAAATTAATTCCTTCCTGACTCCAAGAATTGGCAATCGGATTAATCCCTGGATCAACATCCTTCCCATGTATACTTATTTGGTATATCCCTGTATACCTTTCCCATCTAAAGTCCAACCTTTTTTTGAACAAATACAGTAATACATAAAAAAAGACAATTGCCAAGGTCACTTTAATAAATACCTCCCGTTTTGTTTTCTTTCTTGATACCTGCCGGAATAATTGAAGGAAAAACATTTGTGGCTCTAAATATCATGTATAAATCCTCTATGCATGTGCTCGGAAACTGCCCCATCCTGTAATCGGGAAGATGTTTCCAATTTCTGGGAATTATAGCTGGGTTTAAATGAGACTTTACGATTCTGTGATAGCCATGGTATAGCTGCAGACTTGCTTGTTAGCCGCTTTCTATCTATCTTATGTAGCCCTGTTTCCCCCCCTCTCTGGAAACATGTTGCTGCTGCTGCTGTCTGTGGTGCCGTCATACCTGTGAGGGTCCAGGAGAGTGAGTGTCTGCGATGTTGTGGGGTAACAGGAAAGGCTTTTGGTGATCTTTAGGTTCCTCATCAGGGTGTCACCGCCTCCAGCTCCGGTGGGCTCCAGGGTTCCCAGAGACAGTCCCCACCAGAGCAGACTTCGTCTACCCCCCTGCCCAATAGACGGTAGACTCAGGCAGGGCTATATAAAAACGGATGCTTTATTTAGCAGCCACTGCTGGTGCCATACAGCGAATGCAGATGGATTGAGATGGGTCCCAGACCTCTGGATGGTGCTTGGCCGTCTGATAGTATTGGCCCTCTGATTTCTCTCTCAGTCAGCCCAGGAGGGACTGCCTGGCATGTCTCACTCTCAGCCGAGAGGAGACAGCACACACCTCCTCTCCCTAGGAGGGGTGGAAGAGAACTCTCTATAATTTAGCACTTCCTCTCTGAGATACCAGAAGGGGTGGGCACAAGGTACGCACCATTATTGGCGATACATAGACCCTGTGTCACCACCACTCCTGCCACTCAGAGAGTCAGCATGAGGGGGGTGGTGTCAATGCCCCTAGGATAGCCTGCCACAGCCTGTAGCTACTAAGGACTTACATGACAGGGGGCAGCGAGGCAGTCTGGACCAGCCATGGCTACACTTACTTTTGACCATAGAGCTGAGGCGGATGTGGGTGAGCAAGAGTAGGACTTTCTTAGCTTTTCAAATACTAATTCTGCCAATAATGTGGCCAAAGCCAGTGTTTGCATAAGGAAACCAAATTCTTATGGGTGCTGTTGGGTGGAATTAAAGCGCTTTTAGTTAATGTGGCTAACACTATTTCACAAGAATAACATGGATAACGTGTTTGGATTAACAATCTGAGGATCATTTTAACAGAACTGCGCACGCTCAATGGTTTTAAAATGGATTTGTATTGAAGACAAATGGGCCCATACAGTATCTACCAAGCAGTCTTCTGCCTTACAGCTCCAGCCCAATGCCTGGAATGGGATACAAGGGTTCCTCCAGTGCCGGAGGGTGCCCTCTGTGTTAGGAGAGGAGCTGTACATTATACTTAACAAAAATAGTGAATCTGCTAAGTAAATTATTGTCTCAATGTATCATTTCCCTAAAAGGCTTCTAGATATTGGTCAGCTATGTATCAGTAGTTGCCTGGAAGTGTTTTGCTCTTGGCTGGATATATTTTGAGGATCTGATCCATTATCACTTGTCAACTTCACAACTAACAATACGTTTTAACTCGTGGAAAATTCAGACTAAAAGGACAACTGTTTACCTTATGTAACGCCCTCCTTGCATGGAACAAGCCTTGAAATAAATTGCTCTTGGCATGACAGCAGATGCACATTACTTTGTGTGTCCACATAAAGCTCTTTGTGCATCTTCAAAATGACTCAGAACAGCTACTGATCTCTCTCCATCCTCTCATAAATTATTTTCTTAAAGCTCTTGAGTGCGAGCATTTTCCATTTTATAACCATTGTGATAAAACGATATCTAAAAAATGAAATGCTTTCTATCTGGCAATGCCATCGTTAATAACTATAGATTCAGTAAGCTTCTATTCAATACAGGTAAACTACAATCCCACGTCCTATAATATTATTAACAAAATATTAGTGATACTTTACACAATTTAAATTTTGTTTTATTACACTGTCCACTTTTTATCATTTGAAGTACAATTATTAACCCGTCAGCAATAATGCGGTAAAATATTTCTAAGGGTAAGAAATGACACCCTATACAAATGGACATGTACGTACGTATGTATGTATGTCTTTATTTATATAGCGCCATTAATGTACATAGTGCTTCACAGCAGTAATATTCGTGACAATCATATTAATAACAAATAATATAAATAACACATAAAGGAGAGAAGTGCTTAAGACATAAAAGTAACAAACTTCGAAGAGCTTACAATCTAATTGGTTGGTAGGAAGAACGTACAGAGACTAAGTGCATCTGCAAGGGGCCAAGGTTTATGTATGAGGTGTTACTTATCAGCCATGGAGCTACTCATATGCTTCCTTAAGCAGTTGTGTTTTGAGGTGGGTCTTAAAGGTGGATAGTGAGTGTGCTAGTCGGATATTGAGGGGAAGGGCATTCCAGAGGTGTGGGGCAGTCAGTGAGAAAGGTTTAAGGCGGGAGAGGGCTTTAGATAAAAAGGGGTAGAAAGAAGACATCCTTGAGCAGAACGCAAGAGTCGGGATGGTGCATAGCGAGAAATTAGGGCTGAGATGTAAGGAGGGGCAGGAGAGTGTAAAGCTTTAAAACTGAGGAGGAGAATTGAGTGTGTGATACGGGATTTGATAGGAAGCCAGGAGAGGGATTTAAAGCTGCAGTTCAGGCAATATCCTGCATGTGTTTTTTTTAATAAATCAGTTCTGTAGTAAGAAAAAATACTTTTAGCATTTTCTGTTTTTAAAAAAACAACTTTGAAAGACCACTTTTCTTATATTCTATTCTAACAACCATTTGCTAAGGCACTGCCCCTTCATGTCCTGTCACAAGCCCTGGCACACCCCTGTGTCAGCCCTGCCCTCCCTCTAGCACATGTCAGTGCAGGAGTGCTCATGAATATTCATGAGCTTCCACTGAGTGACAGAAGCAGAGGAAAAACATATCCCATCTCTAAAGATTTCGCCAATCAATACATGGAGAACGAATTGACTGGCAGCTATACAGTTCTTTAGGTAATTAGAGATTGCACACATGAAACTATTGAATGAAATAAATAATTTAAAAAAAAGAATGAACTGCAGCTTTAAGCAGGGGAGACGCTGAGACAGATTTTGGAAATAGTAGAGTGATTCTGGCAGCAGCATTAGGATAGATTGTAGAGGAGACAGGAAGGCCGTACAGCAGGAGGTTACAGTAGTTGAAACGGAAGAGAATGAGGGTCTGTGTCAGAGTTTTTGCAGTCGAGCAACAGAGAAAGGATGTATCTTGGTAAAAGGGAGAGGAAGTGGCTCAGTGAGTAAAGACACTGACTGGCACTGAGATTGCTGCAGGGTAGCCTGGTTCAATTCCCGGTGCCGGCTCCTTGTGACCTTGGGCAAGTCACTTTATCTCCCTGTGCCTCAGGCACCAAAAAACATAGATTGTAAGCTCCACGGGGCAGGGACTGTGCCTGCAAAATGTCTCTGTAAAGTGCTACGTATAACTAGCAGCGCTATACAAAAACATGCTATTATTATTATTATTTTGAATATTGCGGAGGAAAAAGCGATAGTTTTTTGCTACCTTTTGAATGTGAGGGGTGAATGTGAGAGAGGAGTCGAGTGTGACCCCTTGGCAGCGTGCTTGGGCTACTGGGTGAATTATAATACTTACAACAGTAATGTGGAAGGAGGTAGTAGGGCCAGGTTTGGGAAGAAGTATAAGGAGCTCTGTTTTTGCCATGTTGAGATTAGTCGGCGGAGGGCCATCCAGGATGATATAGCTGAGAGACATTTAGAAACTTTAGTCTGTACAGCAGGTGTAAGGTCAAGGGTAGAAAAGTAAATTTGTGTGTCATCTACATAGAGGTGATATTTGAACCCAAGAGATGTGATTAGGTCACCTAGAGAGTGTGTAAAGAGAAAAGAGAAGGGGTCCCAGGACAGAGCCCTGGGGTACCCCCACAGAGAGATCGATTGAGGAGAAGGAGGTGTTAGCAAAAGAGACACTGAAAGTACGATGGGAGAGGTAGGAGGAGATCCAGGATAGCGGTTTGATTCGAATGCCAAGCGTATGGAGAATGTGAAGCAGAAGAGGGTGGTCCACAGTATCAAATGCTGCAGAGAGGTCGAGTAATATGAGCAGAGTGTAATGACCTCTGTCTTTGGCAGCATAGAGGTCATTAGTTATTTTAGTGAGGGCTGTTTCTGTCGAGTGAGCAGTGCGGAAGTCAGATTGTAGAGGGTCTAGGAGAGAATAGGTGTTGAGAAAATGGAGCAAGTGAGAGAAGACAAGACGTTCAAGGAGTTTAGAGGCAAAAGGCAGGAGGGAGACAGGTCAATAGTTAGAAAGAGAGGTAGGGTCAAGCTTGCTGTTTTTGAGTAATGGTATGACTGTTGAATGTTTGAAGGAAGAGGGAAAGGTACCAGAGTAGAGGGAGGAGTTAAAATGAATTGATTAGCCTGAGACTGCAGTGTGACTGCATCTTTCGTTCATTATTTGTAGCATCATAAAAAGGGAAACATTTAAATCAGATGAAACACAAAAGTCAGGATTTTACGATGATAGTGCATAAGGCATTTAGGTTTATTGACCCAAGCTGGAAAGTTAATCCATTTTTTGGCTTGGATCCACTTCAAAAATCCCATGTGAAACTTTTCCTGTTTTTAATCTACCCAAATACTGATCCTAGACACTGTAATCGCTTGTACCCCTGATACACTGTGCATTGCCCTGGGGAGATTACTGCCACTGAACTCGTCTTACAATAGAAGATTTTGATGCTCATAACAAGGTAGATATATTGGAAACCAATAATGTATTATAATAAAGTACTAAAAACAATGATCACTGGAAGCAGGGTACAGACTACACTATCTGCAGTTCTCTCGTGACATTTTTCTATAACTAAAATGTATACATATATTTTATAAAGGAAAGGTACACAGGGATATACCAAATAAGTATACATGGGAAGGATGTTGATCCAGGGATTAATCCGATTGCCAATTCTTTGAGTCAGGAAGGAATTTATTTTTCCCTTTATGAGATATCATTGGATGATGTGACGCTGGTTTTTTTGTTTGCCTTCCTCTGGATCAATAAGTAAGTATAGATATAGGATAAAGTATCTGTTGTCTAAATTTAGCATAGGTTGAACTTGATGGACCTACGTCTTTATTCAACCTCATCTACTATGTAACTATGTAACTATATAACTATGAATATATCATAATACAATTTTATTATTTCTCTTAACCATTTAAGAACTAGGATACTAATAGAAAACTTGAAGCAGCCATAATCAAAACATAATAGCTTTATATATGTTTTTATGGGATGTGTTCTAGATATATTCATGCAGTTTTTATTTATTGGTATACATTAAATAATGTATGATAAAATATATTCTTTCATCTTTTGTTAACAGGGAAGACCCGGTCGTAAAGGATATGCTGGTGAACTAGGACCAGAAGGTTTAAAGGTGATATTATTGTCATTGTCTGTTAAAACATATATATTTTTTTTTAATTATCATTTTGGGAAAATCCTAGAGGTATTCCACTTAATATTTCATATGGGGTTAGGGAAAATACGGTGTGAGATATATATATATATATGTATGTATATATGTATGTATGTATATATATATATTAAGCACTGTGATCTTCAGGATGAGTTCATCACCACCTGGGATTTCAAATGCTCCTCTCTTCCTCCTCACCATTTCCTGGCTGCTATCTCAATATGTTTTTAGAGTTTCCCACAGTTTGGGATGAATCAACATCCTTTGTTTTCAATTAACATTTAATATATATTGTAAATGAGTTGGAGTTTTCAGCTTGAACTCTATGTGAACTTTTCTGCTATAAAGTGTAATGGAAACACACGCGTGTGAGTGTGTGAGTGCCCCCTCGTCACGTGACCGTCTCCCGCAGTGGTAAACAACGTCTTTGGGAGATTATTGAACATTTAAAATGTATAGCCACGGATTTGCCTTTTATTTGTAACTTTCTTTTTGTCACTGATAAAGCAGCAATCGCCCCTGAAGCAGGATCAGGGTGGTCTTACCACTGAAAGGCTCTAGTGCAGGGGGCTCAACTCCAGGCCTCAAACCCCCCCAACAGGTCAGATTTTCAGAATATCCCTGCTTCAGCACAGGTGGCTCAATTAGCGGCTCAGTCTTTGACAGAGCCACTGATGGAGCCACCTAAGTTGAAGCAGGCTGTTCGACTGAGCCACTGTTTAAGCCACCTGTGCTGAAGCAGGGAAATCCAGAAAACCTGACCTGTGGTGGGGGGTCTTGAGAGCTGGAGTTGATAGCCCCTGACTTAAAGGAAGAGAAAAGACACAAAGGGGCTTGTGCTATAAGCGTTCATACAGAAATCGCTGGCCATTTAAATCGCCAGGTTTGTGAGCGTTGCTATCACGGTATCGGAACGCCTCACTTACCTGTGATAGCAAAAGCGGCGTGAAGATCGCCTCTCTGAAAAGGGCTCACCCGGCGACTCCTTTCAGCTGCAGAGAGAGACGCCTCTCCCTGCGCAAATCTCGCCCGAAATTAATGCTTTTTTAAAAATAAAAATGTTAATACTAGTGTAGATGAGCAGAGGGTTTCTGGAGCAGAACCGCATTGGTTTGAGGTCCAGGGACCCCCTGCTTCCCGAGATACAGGCCCCGTTATGGGGTGCCGGTATCTCCTATGCATTTTATTCCCACAGTCATGTGACGCGGGACATTTAAATGCATAGGAGATACCGGCACCCCATAACGGGGCCTGTACCTTGGGAAGCAGGGGGTCCCTGGACCTCAAATCAACACGGTTCTGCTCCGGAAACCCCCTGCTACAACACATTAGTATTAACATTTTTTATTAAAACAGCTGCTACTTACAATAAACATTAAAAACACAACAACACGAATACCCACCTCCTCTACCCCCACATGATTGATACCAGAGGCCGTGGGTGTCTTGGGGTCCTCAGGTGGTCCCCGCAGGTATGGGTGTCCAAGGGGTCCTCAGGTGGTCCCACGGGTGTCTAGGGGCCCTCGGGTGGTCCTCGCGATTCCCCACTGGCCTGCGGTACAAGTCCTATGGCAAATTATTTTTTTTGCAACACATACAAATAAATACACTCCCCGCTCCCCCCCCAACACATACAGTACAGTAATGGGCAAATAACTATTATCCAGATATGGATAATAGTGCATTTACCCATTATAAAATAAAACATTAGCCATCCAGCTTAAATAAAGTAAATAAACATTTCTACTTACTCCTGTCATCATTAAGGGCATCCTCGTCAGCATACTGCAGGTCCGGGTTCCTACCATGCCAGCAAGAATACATGAAAAAATACAATCTAATGGTCACTAACCCTCTAATCACCTTAGTGGTTAATAACCGTTATAGTAATTTAGGGGTTAACCCACCCCCTCCCGCTAGTCACTCAGGAAGCCTTACCACCCACCCCGGGACCACTGTACCCACCCTGTACCATTGATTGGCATAGTGGTACATCATGCCCATATAATATGGGCATGATAAGCCACTATAGCAGTCAATGGTCACCCTAATAAAAAAAGCATGAAGGCCCAAAATACACAATAATAAAAGATATATACAAGCACCTATACACCCCAATTAAATAAATAAAAGCACTAGCCAACCAATCTATTTAATAAATAAAAGCACTAATCAACAAAACAATTAATTTAAACCAGTAGCCAACAAAACAAATAATTAATTTTAAAC
Organism: Ascaphus truei; assembly: GCA_036426205.1. Classification (NCBI taxonomy): domain Eukaryota; kingdom Metazoa; phylum Chordata; class Amphibia; order Anura; family Ascaphidae; genus Ascaphus; species Ascaphus truei. The sequence goes on from CM071576.1 coordinate 3,103,328, forward strand.
ACTAACCAATCCTTAAATGTACTAAAAACAAGCCATCCAAAATCCAAACAATTGAATCCAAACAATAAAAACAAATAGAAAAAATTACAATCAATTCAAAACAAGTATTTGCCAAAAAATGCATTGGCTGTCACTGTTCTTATCTGTACCCCAAAGGGCTGCGGTGCTGATATTAATGGATATCAACTCCGGAGACCCCCGGCATCAATCCGATTCAGGAAAAAAAAGCATTTTTTTTTCTAAGTCCTGTATTGCCGCTTCTCACCAGCCTCATGCCAACATTACTTGGCGTGAGGATTTTTGGAGAAACTCACCATTCTAGAGCTGCGATTAGCCTCGATAACCTAATCGCGCTACTTGAATTGCGCGAGTTTCAGAACCTGCCGATAAGTGGCTTATCACCGCTCACCCGGCGATTTTTCTATGACGGTTGAAATTTTTGGCGATTCGTGCCTTTATTGCCCACTGAATAGCAGTAGGCACTATGGCCGATAAGTGCTCTATAAGTGGCTTATCGACGCTTATAGCATAGGACCCAAAGACTAAGAAACAAAGCACAACATCTCTGTCCAGCTTCTTATATAAAAAACGACTGATCCTCATCTTTGTTCTCCATCATTAGGGGGAAACTGGAGATCCAGGAATCATTGGAAAAGCTGGGGAAGGAGTAAGCTTTTTTTTAAATTTTATTTCATTTTGTAAGAATCTTTCATTTGTGTCTAGTAATTAAGTGATTAAACTATATATATATATATATATATATATATATATATTTACTAGCTTTCAACCTGCTGAATATGCTGACGTCTATTTGCACAGAGACCATTGCAGCCATTTGAGTAGAAATGAGATGTATCAGGCTGGGGGTCTCTGTGTAATATTGAATATTGCCCTTCGGATACAATAACAGTCTAGCATTTTTAGTGTGGTAAAGAGCAATTGGGTTACAGATTGTCATCCCTTTTATGGAACATAATTAAGAATTTCCTTAATTATCATGAAAATAGAATTGGTAATCGGTTGGAATACGAGGTCTTTTCAGGGGCGCAGTGCGCACATATCATGAGTAGGGTGGCCAGGTACAGGTAGGGTTGCCAGATGGCTTCTACAAAAATACTGGACTCAATGGACTCAATGGTGAAAGGTGCGTCAGGTCATTATGTCCAGGGAGGAAAATACTGGACACAGACATGTCCAGTATTACAGCACCTCTCATTTTTTTAGTGAACAGAGTATCCAAATACAGGACAGTCCACTTCAATACCGGACACCTGGCCGCCCTAATCATGAGATGAATATAAATGAACTCCAATGTTTTTTTAAGTTAAATAGAAAATGGAGTCAAGTTTATGAATAAAAATAATATCAGTAGGGATGAGCAAATCTCTTCAAAAGTGCTTTGCTAGTTTTTCACAAAGTTCACATTGCTTTAAAATGAGCACGAATTTGGCAATTTTGAGGGGAGCGGGGGGTTGTTATAGAATTTCACTAATTTCTTGAAAAAAATCTCCAGAATTTCATGAAAATTAGTAAAAATTTGCATGAAAGGTCAAACTGACCACAGTTACTTTTAGAGGAGCCATGCTGATTTTATGCGAAATGTTTAGAGGAAAGAGGGCAGATTGCACCTGGTTGGTACACTTTAGTAACATTTCTGTATGCCTCTATTTATTATTATTTTGCATATTTTTGGAAACCATTGCCTGTATTCAGTAGGGAAATGAATACTTGTGTGGTCAGTATAATTAGGTCAGCTAAACATGCATTAGTGGGGAATCCTGCAGACTGAGAGCAGGCCTCCAGGAGAAAGGAAATGGAACAAGACCTGGGAAATAAACAGAGTATACACTTCTAACTGTTATCACCCTGTGACTTTCCATGAGCCAATAATCAGAGAAGTTAGCAAGGATTGTATAAAGAAGCTAAAAGTGCGCATGAATGCTCATGCCAAAATAGAGATGAAAATCTAGCTTTTTTTTTAAATGATTGTCGTTCACACATATATAGGTTTCCCCTTATATAGTGCTGGGTGTGTATGCAGCACTGTAAATATAATGTTTACAGGAATAATGAATCCCTGCCCTATAGAATTTATAATCTAATGGTGCCAGTACCACTGGGAGATAAAGTGCCCAAGGTCACAAGGAGCTGATTTGGGGATTCGACCCAGGTTCAAATATATATTATAGAGCGAGTGATACATTCAAGGGGGGGAGAGTGACGTGGGGAGGGGAGCGAGTGACATGGAGGAGGAGGGGTCAGAGTGACGTGGCAAAGGGTCTCTACCTTCTGTGGTGCACCTGTAGAGTCCCCAGGGGCTTATTGCAAATCAGAAGCTCCCTCCCTCCTCCTGGTCGCCTCATTATGATGTGATTTCCGGTGTCAGGACAAGGGGCCCGCAGGAGACCGAGAGACTCTGGTCTACAGATGCCCCATGGGAACCTAAAGCTGAATCAGAGGAGGCCGGGACGTGTGCGGAAAGGGAGGGAAGTCTGAGTAATTCATGAACATAAATCTCAGCCACGTTCGGTTCAACTCGGATCTATGCGGTTCAGGGAGAAAGGCGGTGTTCAGACTTTGAGCCACAGAACCTGCCCTTGCTTAGAATGGAGGATTATATTGTATAGCTCTCTCATGCCCATATGCTGCAAACTTGTACTTCCCCTTTCACTTATACAGAAGTGAGCACTTTGCTAATTAATGGTAACACCTTCGCTGTATATTGAAAAGATATCTTTAGCTGCAGAAAGGGTGTCTCCAGCACTGCAACGCTAATTCAGTGTAATAAGCCCCACTTCATTTAATGGAATTAAAAAGCAATTGGTACAATATAAGCAAATAATAATGCATATAAGAATATTTTAGAACATATTTCTCCTCAGAAATTTGTTTGAAGAACGGTATTAATTTCGATGTCTTGTTCCATGTAAACAACTGCAATGAAAGTAAGTCTGCTTAATCCTTTGGGGCGAACACATCTGCACAAACTCAGCATGGTCCTACTGGAATTATTGCAGAGGAGTTTGTGCAGCTTCACCCGCTTTTCCTGCAGTATGGAGAAAACAGAAATCACTTGTCTAATCTGTTTCCCAAATGCAGAAACAAATGCTGCTTACTGTGCTGTGGTGACGAGAGTATTCGCTGTTTGAGATTCAGCTCTTTTCTACAATATAATAATCAAGGTTTAGCCGCAGTATCCTCCAATAAAAATTCAAAATATGCAGGATTTAGGCAAAAGCTGAATGCACAATCCAAAGCCATTGTGGCACAGATGTAACCAGCTGTACGCTACCTCTTATTAATGCAGAATATCCCGTAATAACACAGAACATCATGGAGTTTTTATAGGGTTCAAGGGCAGTGATAATGGGGACTATCACATCCCACTATAATGTGGCTGCTGAAGCTATAAGCATTGCCACATCAGCATAGCATGTTATATTATCAGCACCTCATATCACGCGGGGAGATTTTATCAAGGAAGGAGGATATTTGGAAAATTCTGCCAATTCTGTTGAATTCCGATTATGCCAAAAGCCCAAATGGATGCATTGAAGGAGATATTCCTGTATCACCTGTAATGTGAAACGGTCTCATGCATTGGAGGAGATATTCCTGTATCACCTGTAATGTGAAATGGTCTCATGCATTGGAGGAGATATTCCTGTATCACCTGTAATGTGAGACGGTCTCATGCATTGGAGGAGATATTCCTGTATCACCTGTAATGTGAGACGGTCTCATGCGTTGGAGGAGATATTCCTGTATCTCCTGTAATGTGAGACGGTCTCATGCATTGGAGGAGATATTCCTGTAATATGAGACGGTCTCATGCATTGGAGGAGATATTCCTGTAATGTGAGACGGTCTCATGCATTGGAGGAGATATTCCTGTAATGTGAGACGGTCTCATGCATTGGAGGAGATATTCCTGTAATGTGAGACGGTCTCATGCATTGGAGGAGATATTCCTGTATCTCCTGTAATGTGAGACGGTCTCATGCATTGGAGGAGATATTCCTGTAATATGAGACGGTCTCATGCGTTGGAGGAGATATTCCTGTATCTCCTGTAATGTGAGACGGTCTCATGCATTGGAGGAGATATTCCTGTATCTCCTGTAATGTGAGACGGTCTCATGCATTGGAGGAGATATTTCTGTATCTCCTGTAGTGTGAGACGGTCTCATGCGTTGGAGGAGATATTCCTATAATGTGAGACGGTTGCATGCATTGGAGGAGATATTCCTGTATCTCCTGTAATGTGAAACGGTCTCATGCATTGGAGGAGATATTCTTGTATCACCTGTAATGTGAAACGGTCTCATGCATTGGAGGAGATATTCCTGTAATGTGAGACGGTCTCATGCATTGGAGGAGATATTCCTGTATCTCCTGTAATGTGAGATGGTCTCATGCATTGGAGGAGATATTCCTGTATCTCCTGTAATTTCAGATGGTCTCATGCATTGGAGGAGATATTCCTGTAATGTGAGACGTCTGATGCATTGGAGGAGATATTCCTGTAATGTGAGATGGTCTTATGCATTGGAGGTGATATTCCTGTATCTCCTGTAATGTGAGACGGTCTCATGCATTGGAGGAGATATTCCTGTATCCCTATAATGTGAGACGGTCTCATGCATTGGAGGAGATATTCCTATAATGTGAGACGGTCTCATGCATTGGAGGAGATATTCCCGTAGCCCTGTAATGTGAGACGGTCTCATGCATTGGAGGAGATATTCCTATAATGTGAGACGGTCTTATGCATTGGAGGAGATATTCCTGTATCTCCTGTAATGTGAGACGGTCTCATGCATTGGATTAGATATTCCTGTAATGTGAGACGGTCTTATGCATTGGAGGAGATATTCCTGTAATGTGAGACGGTCTCATGCATTGGAGGAGATATTCCTGTATCTCCTGTAATGTGAGACGGTCTCATGCATTGGAGGAGATATTCCTGTATCTCCTGTAATGTGAGACGGTCTCATGCATTGGAGGAGATATTCCTGTAATATGAGATGGTCTCATGCGTTGGAGGAGATATTCCTGTATCTCCTGTAATGTGAGACGGTCTCATGCATTGGAGGAGATATTCCTGTATCTCCTGTAATGTGAGACGGTCTCATGCATTGGAGGAGATATTTCTGTATCTCCTGTAATGTGAGACGGTCTCATGCGTTGGAGGAGATATTCCTATAATGTGAGACGGTTGCATGCATTGGAGGAGATATTCCTTTATCTCCTGTAATGTGAAACGGTCTCATGCATTGGAGGAGATATTCCTGTATCACCTGTAATGTGAAACGGTCTCATGCATTGGAGGAGATATTCCTGTAATGTGAGACGGTCTCATGCATTGGAGGAGATATTCCTGTATCTCCTGTAATGTGAGATGATCTCATGCATTGGAGGAGATATTCCTGTATCTCCTGTCATGTGAGACGGTCTCATGCATTGGAGGAGATATTCCTGTATCTCCTGTAATGTCAGACGGTCTCATGCATTGGAGGAGATATTCCTGTAATGTGAGACGGTCTGATGCATTGGAGGAGATATTCCTGTAATGTGAGATGGTCTTATGCATTGGAGGTGATATTCCTGTATCTCCTGTAATGTGAGACGGTCTCATGCATTGGAGGAGATATTCCTGTATCCCTGTAATGTGAGACGGTCTCATGCATTGGAGGAGATATTCCTATAATGTGAGACGGTCTCATGCATTGGAGGAGATATTCCTGTATCCCTGTAATGTGAGACGGTCTCATGCATTGGAGGAGATATTCCTGTAATGTGAGACGGTCTCATGCATTGGAGGAGATATTCCTGTAATGTGAGACGGTCTCATGCATTGGAGGAGATATTCCTGTATCCCTGTAATGTGAGACGGTCTCATGCATTGGAGGAGATATTCCTATAATGTGAGACGGTCTTATGCATTGGAGGAGATATTCCTGTATCTCCTGTAATGTGAGACGGTCTCATGCATTGGAGGAGATATTCCTGTAATGTGAGATGGTCTCATGCATTGGAGGAGATATTCCTGTATTTCCTGTAATGTGAGATGGTCTCATGCATTGGAGGAGATATTCCTGTATCTCCTGTAATGTGAGATGGTCTCATGCGTTGGAGGAGATATTCCTATAATGTGAGACGGTTGCATGCATTGGAGGAGATATTCCTGTATCTCCTGTAATGTGAGACGGTCTCATGCATTGGAGGAGATATTCCTGTATCTCCTGTAATGTGAGACGGTCTCATGCTTTGGAGGAGATATTCCTGTATCCCTGTAATGTGAGACGGTCTCATGCATTGGAGGAGATATTCCTATAATGTGAGACGGTCTCATGCATTGGAGGAGATATTCCTGTAATGTAAGACGGTCTGATGCATTGGAGGAGATATTCCTGTAATGTGAGACGGTCTTATGCATTGGAGGAGATATTCCTGTAAAGTGAGACGGTCTTATGCATTGGAGGAGATATTCCTGTATCTCCTGTAATGTGAGACAGTCGCATGCATTGGAGGAGATATTTCTGTATCTCCTGTAATGTGAGACAGTCGCATGCATTGGAGGAGATATTTCTGTATCTCCTGTAATGTGAGACGGTCTCATGCATTGGAGGAGATATTCCTGTAATGTGAGACGGTCTCATGCATTGGAGGAGATATTCCTTTATTTCCTGTAATGTGAGACGGTCTAATGCATTGGAGGAGATATTCCTGTATTTCCTGTAATGTGAGACGGTCTCATGCATTGGAGGAGATATTCCTGTATCTCCTGTAATGTGAGACGGTCTCGCGCGTTGGAGGAGATATTCCTGTATTTCCTGTAATGTGAGACGGTCTCATGCATTGGAGGAGATATTCCTGTATCTCCTGTAATGTGTGAAGAATCACATCCTTTTATTCCTGGCCTAATGAAAAAGACACATACTCGTAGAAACAAAGTAGCTAACTATATTAGGAAAGACATTCTCATAAAATATTGAATGATTTTTCATTATTGCAAGTGTGAAAGTGGTTAGAAAACCCTTCAACTAATCATTAGAAAGACATAAACACACACAGGGAGAAAGAGTGGCCCAGTGAGTAACGACACTGCCCTTATTCTATAAGGGGTGATGAGCGCTGATGACTTCATGGGGCTTTTCCTGCGATAGCATGTCATCTGTGCTTATCACACCTTGCAGAATAAGGGCCATTGACTTTGTGAACAATGACACGGAGTGTGACGCAGGGGAGCGTGTTTCAAATCCCGGCGTCAGCTCCTTGTAACCTTGGGGAAGTGACTTTATCTCCCTGTGCCTAAGGCACCAACAGCATGGATTGTAAGCTCTACGGGGCAGGGACTGTTTCTGTAAAACCTCCTGTGTGCTGCTTACAGCACACTATATTGTAATTGTGACATGCTTTGAGTCCCATTGGGCGAAAAGTGTTATATGACAAAGTTATTATTATGAAATAAAATTATTATTATTATAAACAGTGCTTGGGGGTTGGGTCCGCAGCTGTGAATGTGAGTAGGTATTTTAGCAGGATGCATTTACTGTACAATCACTGCTACCACAAACCACAAGGTACTCAAAGAAAAGATGTTCCGTTTTCAGAGAGGTTACAATTTACCTGATATATCACAGATTATAATGTGATTTTTCTGTAAAGACATTGAATTGGGTCAAATAATTCCCTAATGATCATTATCCAATGACCTCTTTCAATGTGGAGGACATCACAGCATTTGTGTGAATCTGGTACCAGAATAAAGTCTCTGATATCTTTCATTTACTCATCTGTGCACATAACTTTTCTTCCTATTGTTTATTGAAATCCTGACCACGTTTCTCTGTCACCACTTTTCCATTATCTGCGTAATGTGGATTGAGTTTGCCTGCGTATCTCAGAGGCGCATAGAATAATACCTTTTCAGCTGATTGAGGACGTAAGTCTTTCCAGTTATGCTAAGAATTGGTGACTCATCCCATTTTTTAGCACAAACTTTATGGGATTCAGATGTTGGGTTAGACCCACACTATTCATTTATCTCCCATAAATTATTAGCTTGTAAGGCCTTGTGCATTTGCCTTTACTATGTTACTAAAATAAGAGAGATTTACTTTTAGCCCATATTTATGTAGCCATGTGTAAAATTGGTGTACATATCTCTTTCTCATGCTGGCAGCAAACCTGGTAAGTATGCAGGATGTCCAGCAACAATCATGGAGGTTTGCCCTCAAACCCTGGTGAGGTGTCATATGTCCCAAAGGAAGTGACAACATGTTTTGTGTCCACCCTTAGTGACACAGAGGGTGTCTGTTTTCTGGAGGTGATATAAGACACAGTACTGCCTAAAGTTCAGTCCTGTTGGTGTTCTGACTCTGTTCAGGAGAGTCATGTGGAGGTCTGCAACAGTGTTACAGAGGCTGATGCAATAGCTGGAGGCTGTGCAGCTCAAAGCAGAGAGACAAGCTGGTGAATCTCCCTAAGGGGAGAGGTGGAGAGCAACCTTCCTAATGGAGTGCAGTAAAGGAATGAGCGGCTAAGCTGCTAGCTGTGAGGGGCAGCTGGCCCATACCACCAAGCAACAATAAAGATGCCCTGTTCAAAGACAACCCCACTGTGTGAGTGTGAAGTTACTCTATAGCGGAAGTCACCACCAAGAAGGAGTTCCTCATCAGAACCATCTCCTTGCGGACGCAGAGATCCTGATGAGGTGGAGGCGCTGCACTGGATATAGGTAGGACTCACGCACACTACCTCAGCTGCCTGTCTGGGTTGACATTCCCCACACAACATCATGCGGGAGACTCAGGAGTCCTGTTGCCAACAGGTGCACCACCAGACAAGACCATGTAATGGGGACTGGTTAGACCACAGGGGCCAATGTGAGATTTGGTGTGTTAGCCAGGTCAGAAAATCCGTTACATTTGGAGGCGCTGCTGAGATACCTGTCAACAGGACAGGCTTTTGCTAGGCACACTGGGAAACAGGAGAGTGTATGCTGCCACTTTGTGCTGTGTTGGAACGGAACCCAGGGGTAGTCAGGGGAGCTGATGGAGTTGTCAGACCGCAGGGATGACCTGGGAACCTGAGAGGAGTTGGGAGTCTGGAGCCGGGCTATAGCTGTTCTAGTCACCTTGAGGTAGTGCTAGTTGGTAGGACGCCTAAAGGGATAGTCTGTTAACAGAGGTCAGGAATCCTGGAGAGGGTCTGCGCTAGGCTGACCAAGAGAGGTAGACGCCCAAGTACTGCATGGAAGAGCCAGAGTACTCTAGCCCATTCCAGACCACTTACCGAAGGGAGCACAGACTGGGAGGAAGGAAATACAGCAGACACAGAGAGAGTGAGCCTAGCCTGAGGTAGTGCAACACGAGTCAGACCTACATTAGGTACACAAGGTGGTACATCAAGGCAATCTTTATTGTATCGGTATGGCAGCTGCCCCGCAGAGAGGAGCTCTATGTAGAATCAGAACAAGTATAGTAACCAAATGGCGACCGCAAGAATGGAGGATCGCGCGGTGCGGAAGGTCCAAAATGGTGGACGGAGGCTGATGGAGAGAGCGCACATGGCGTGTGTGCAGGTGAAGAGCAAGCTACGGAAACAACTTTTGCGAGCCTGCTGTGGAGTGGCGCCAAGGCTGTGGCCGCACCTTTTTGGTGCTGTCTGGGACCTAGGGGTACTACCCCTGAGGACATTGAGGAGGACATTGTGGTGATGTGTGGGTAACATGATGGATTTGCTGTCAGTCGGCGTACAAACAATCAAAAGCTACCTCAACTGTTAAAGAGATTGACAATGCAAACCAAAATGGCGGCTCCCGCTTCCATGGGAGACCGCGTGGGCCAGTTGAAGACACTGAATACAATACTGGACTTGCAGAGAGTTGGCCAGGAGTGGCGCCAACAGGAAAACCCCACCCTGTTGGTGGGTATGGCGCGAAAGCTGCAGCCGCGCCCTCATGAACTATGACTAACTCAGCCCCAGTGCTGGGTCATCCGATAAACTTATGGAACCTCCCCCTAATCTCAACCAGGGGGAGTGGTTTCCAAATATGCCCAGTAGGAATGGATCTAGCTGAGCGAGGAGCTGGTGAACCGGTGGTGCCACTACAGAAAGTAGTCCCTGTAATCAGTGTTGCCTGCGGAGAAGAAGACAAGGATTTTGCAAGAAATTGGCCGGGATTGGCGCCAAATAAGGAGTGGCGCTCAGGGGGCAGTGGCGCGAAAACGGAGGCCGCGCCCCCCAGGACTGTGAAAAGTTCAGCCCCTGTGCCCGGGCATCCAATAAATTTGTGGGACCCTCCCCTAATCTCCACTAATGGGAGTGGTTTCCAGCTTTGGCAGATGCGGGTGGAGCTAGATGAAGGAGGGGTTACCAAACCAGCCCCTGCACTTCAATCACGAGGAGCCAGCGAACAGAGCAGACCACTGCTAAAAGTGTCGCCGGTCGTTAGCATGGCCAGCAAAAGCAATGACGAACCGGACATCTCTGCCCACCCCTATTCAGCTCCAGGAGGCTTCCTGGTGCTCAGGGCGGCAAGCAAAGAGACGGTGGCGTGCTTATGCATGCAGTGTCGGCTGCCGGGTGGTCCGGTCAGCACCGCGTCTCGATGCCCTCAATGCGGCATCAGGTATTTGTGGCCTGTACAACCCTTCGTGCCCGGGCAGACCGTGGAGGCGGGAGCGGACACAGCCATCCCAACGGCTGAAGCCCCGCATGCGGCATGGAAGGAGCCAGTGGATCCCGGAGCATGGGGATCGCTCCTTATGATTAAAACGGAGCAGGGCGAGAACCAAGGGCCTTTGCCGCGGTCCCCGAGTGGAGTGCCACTCCCTAAATCGGAGCTGGATTCCTCGGACGAGGAGCCCGCGACTCCGACCCCGGTGGTGACGCGCCTACCGGCGGACCACTACAGCGGTGCTGTGAAAGAAACGGCACTCGCCTGTGTGGCAACCGAGCAAAGTCACGTGTCGCCTGTGCAGAGGCAACCGAAGAGGCAGAGTCCCACGGCTGTGGTGACTATCGGATCCGATGGCGGAGGAAGAACCACCCCGAGCCGACGGAGTGGTAAGAGACACCCTTGCCCTCCTCAGGCGCCGGTGGTGGCAACGGCGGAGCAGAGAGCAGAACCATCACTTCCGGCAGCGGATGTCGCTCTGGAAGAAGAGGTTCCGGTTGGGGACCCAACCCAAGATGGCGACGAGTCCCGCGAGATCGATGACCTCACTTCCGGCAGCCATAGCGGAGCCGGGTGGAAGATGGCTGCGTCCTCGCGACCGAGCAGCTTTACCAGGTCGCCTGGATCCAAGAAGAGTTGGCAGGCCCTGCGGAAGTCTGGAAGCAGCGAGACGGGAGAACCGGAGGGCCAGTCCGATGGCACCGGGCCAGGTAGCGGTGAAGTGCGGGTCATAGCCCTGCGGATGCCGATAGCCCGTCCCTATGCCCAACCTCCGGCCATAGTTAAAGCCCCTGCCCCTGTCACTTTTTCCTATGGGTCCCAGTCGAGCCAAGGGTTGTCTGGGGAGTCCCGAGCCACTTTGGAAGAACAGACTGGGGAAAATCTGGACTGGGGTGATTGTTTTACCTCCGATGAGGGATCGGGGAGGGAAATGTCTATGCAAGGAATGTCATCCAGCACTAATGATAACAATAGTACTGTTAGTGTAAGGTGTAAGCCTAAGAGCCTTGGGTCCAATTCTAGGTCCACAGGGACATCAGGAGTTTCATCTGGGGATTTGGGTAATGTTGCTCATATTGTGCCTGTTGCTCGGGTACAACCCTATGTGCCTCCAGTGTCGGCAAGAGTTGCCAGGAATCGACAAAAGTTGTTACTTTATTTTCACCATCCATGGGAGGGAGAAATTGAGTTTGAGATGGGTTCCACTGATGAGGAGAGGGAGTCTAGTTCTGGTGACCAGTGATGGGGAGGAAAATTGGGATTCTGATAGTTCCATAGAAAATTGGGATCGTGAAAAAACAGATGAGAATTGGTATAATGAGACAGCAGAAAAGATAGCTTACATCTCCAGGAGATGCCTGAAGAAAGTGTATGGGCATGATCCTCTCAGTCCACTAGCATCCAGGCCAGAGTTATGGGCAGATTGTGGGTGTCCAGTATGTCACCCAGAGTGTTATAGCATTACTGCTCTAAACCCAGTGGACCATGCTGTGCGCAGTCCACCTTAAGAGGGTATGGTAGTACCAGTAATGGATACTCCAGCAGGGAGTAATCCTGGTTGTTACACATCTAAGTTAGGATGTAGCTGTTATTATGTTATGATGAAGATATGTACTGTAATAATGTATTGTTGTGTTTTGCAGTGCTACCTGAAGGAAGGTTCCGCAAATTTAGATCCCAGCCGGGACGTTGGGTTCCACCAGGGGGAGAATGTAGCCATGTTTAAAATTGGTGTACATATCTCTTTCTCATGCTGGCAGTAAACCTGGTAAGTATGCAGGATTGCCAGCAACAATCATGGAGGTTTGCCCTGGTGAGGTGTCATATGTCCCTAAGGAAGTGACAACATGTTTTGTGTCCACCCTTAGTGACACAGAGGGGGTCTGTTTTCTGGAGGTGATATAAGACACAGAACTGCCTAAAGTTCAGTCCTGTTGGTGTTCTGACTCTGTTCAGGAGAGTCATGTGGAGGTCTGCAACAGTATTGCAGAGGCTGATGCAATAGCTGGAGGCTGTGCAGCTCAAAGCAGAGAGACAAGCTGGTGAATCTCCCTAAGGGGAGAGGTGGAGAGCAACTCTATTAGAGGAGAAGGAACCTTCCTAATGGAGTGCAGCAAAGGAATGAGCGGCTAAGCTGCTAGCTGTGAGGGGCAGCTGGCCCATACCACCAAGCAACAATAAAGATTCCCTGTTCAAAGACAACCCCACTGTGTGAGTGTGAAGTTACTCTCCAGCGGAAGGCACCACCAAGGAGGAGTTCCTCATCAGAACCATCTCCTTGCGGACGCAGGGATCCTGATGAGGTGGAGGCGCTGCACTGGATATAGGTAGGACTCACGCACACTACCTCAGCTGCCTGTCTGGGTTGACATTCCCCACACAACATCATGCGGGAGACTCAGGAGTCCTGTTGCCAACAGGTGCACCACCAGACACGACCATGTAATTGGGACTGGTTAGACCACAGGAGCCAATGTGAGATTGGGTGGGTCAGCCAGGTCAGGAAATCCGTTACATTTAACTAAGCAATCTTCTGCCTTAACGCGTCTTCCAATGCTGGAAGACACCTCGCAGCCCATTGCATAAAGCGTCTTCCAGTGCTGGTCTACAGAAGACTGCTTGGTAAATATGGCCCTTTATCTTAATAGTTCACTAGACAACTTGCTTATGTATCAATATTTTAATAGCAATATATATATATTGTTGTGATTCCAGGAGCATTTTTTTAAATCCCTTTTGTTCATTTTACAGTTTTTGCCCCTACAACAGTTGTAAATGTTTTTGTGTATTGATTTGAAGGTTCTAGAGGGGTTTTCCTGATACGTGCTTGCATTATTTCTTCGGGCATAGTTATCTCTTTTTTAAAACATACTCACTTTTGCTTACTCAACAGCAAACACCAAATGTGTCTAGCGGATAACTTTGCTAGAAATAGTTTGAGGAGTAACCTCTCATTTCACATTGAGGTGTACATGTGATTAATGGCACACGTGACCTCTGCTGTCATCTACAACCATTTATGAGTTTGTGCACCTAATGAAAACTTACTATTTTCTTCATGACTTTAATGTTAAATAATGTAATTATATTATCAGTGATTGATTATATAAATTCTTGTTTTACTTTCTAAGTTTAACCCCCTCGTAAAGGATTACTAGCATTGCTAGCGTGTGTAAAGCCCTACCTGGTGTTTCCATGGAACATGACATCACGGAGAGCATATAAGGAAAGGTTCGAGAAGGTTATGTTCCCTGAGGTCAAGAGGAGAGGAGCATCGGGGAGAGTAAATAATAAGTATGTTTATAAAGTAATAGAATAGACCTGGCCCCTCTGTTTATTATGTTGTACATGGGGACAGTAACCCTTAAATTATGAACCACAAAAGAAGGAATGGAGTCCTGAATAGTTAAGGAAAAAGAATACGGCGCCCCAGAGGACCTCAGTGAAGAAGGCTTTCGGATGTCGGTGGATCAGCCCTAACTACAGATCGGCACTAATATTCCTCATCAGTCTGTGGGGAAGCGGCAGTTCCCAAAACAGGCTAAAGGTATTAGGTCAAGTAAGGAAGGTCCCCCAGGATTCCCATAGGGGCCCTGAGAAATCGGATTAGTACCTATGATGGTTTCAAAGCAACAAGGGGATCCAGGTCCCACACCTACTCAGAGCAACTAAGTCAATATACCTCCATTTGAGTGTTAGAGGGGCACTAATGGAAGAACTATATTTATTATTGTCAAATATTAAATACAGTGCAATGTTGTCAAATGTGTACGAGCAGTCCCTGACAGTATATAAATGTGTACGAGCAGTCCCTGACAGTATATAAATGTGTACGAGCAGTCCCTGACAGTATATAAATGTGTACGAGCAGTCCCTGACAGTATATAAATATATACGAGCAGTCCCTGACAGTATATAAATATATACGAGCAGTCCCTGACAGTATATAAATGACAAATGAATGACAGTTGTACTACAAATGTCCTGGTGCCCATTATTCTACAACCTTGTTACTTAATCGCCCAGCTGCCTGAATCCAGCGCCTGAGTCAGGGTAACCCATGCGGAGTGGCCATATAACACACCCGAGTCAGGGTAACCCATGCGGAGTGGCCATATAACACGCCCGAGTCAGGGTAACCCATGCGGAGTGGCCATATAACACACCCGAGTCAGGGTAACCCATGCGAAGTGGCCATATAACACACCCGAGTCAGGGTAACCCATGCGAAGTGGCCATATAACACACCCATGTCGCCTCGCTATAGCTTTGTCAGGTAATTTAATTTTACAAAGCAGTCAAACTATGAAAATAAATAATAATATATTAAGGAGACAACGAGAATAGGTTGAACTTGATGGACGTACGTCTTTTTTCAACCTCATCGACTATGTAACTATGTATGAGACATAAGTCTTGTTGACGCCCAATCTCCCTGAAAATAGTCAGTCTTGTTAACGCTTTATTAATAGTTTGCTTATTTAAAGTGCAATGTATTCAGTGTCATAGCAAACAATGTAAACCTGTATTATGTGGGTGATCTTTCAATGGAAATTCTTACTTTTACAAAGTATTTTAGGAATGCCACAGTAGTCATCAAATCTGATTGTGATCATAATCTCATTATTGAAAATATTTCCAAATTGTTCACACAGTTTTGAAAACTTTGAAGGGATTACGGTAATTTCACTCCTAATAGCAAGAGCAGACTATGTCTAAATGCATCTATTTGGTATGTATTCACAATATGTTTGATTCATCCCATGAGAAAACAGTACTTGTGGCATTACAATATAGTGGCCCATTCATTATGCCCAGCAAGGTTTACAGACCAGAAAACCAGTCCCTTTATTTCCAAGACAAGTCGCGGCTAAAAAGAAAGAAAGTGTGGCCTCATAATGGGATATCTTGGTGACTGTTAGAATGCAAGTTAATATTTATGGTTAGTAAACAAACTTTGCAATTTATAGCTAAGCTAATGTTACAATAATCATAGATTTACAACCATCATAAAATAACACTTAAAACACAGGAAGACTGACTACTGTGATTAGTGGCACCGATTTGGGGTAAAATATATGGTGTGAGTAGGTATCAGTGTCCCTAGTAAATCAGAATTTTAGCAGTTCCTTATTTACAAACACCATGTTGGCATTATCTAGGCTTTCTCTATTGTGTGTGGAGAGCGGGAGCTGGTCCTGAGAAAGTTCCTGGAACCTTTGAATATCTGGTGTACTTGCTAGTAGTAAATACCTGAAAAGTTAATATCACTTTCACCCGATTATCCAACTGGGCACTGCACAATGATGTAATATTCCTACAATGTAACAAACCCTGCTCTTGTTATATAACAGGCACCAGTTACATTGTTTTATCATCTTGGTAGAAGTGAAACAATCAAATATTTGAAACAACATTTTTTTTACAGGTACAAATGTAAGTTACGGTTACAGAGACCCCCCCCCCCCCCCCCCGCGGTCTTCCCCACCGCAATTAAACGGGTTATCGGGGGAGAGCTCGGGGCCTTTGTAACGCTCTTATCTTCTCCTGCGCAACCTCTTGCTGTCATTATCCCTCCTCATGGCACCGTGATGCCTAATGGCGTCCCGTTGTCATGGCAACATCATGAGGAGAGATACTGACAGAAAGCGACTGTGCAGGAGACGGTAAGTGGCCCCACACTGAGTCCTGACGTGTTTCCAGTTGGCCCTGTAATGTCGCAACATTCCACTTTTCTGGGCATTCCTGAGCAATGGGAACTTTCGCAAAAACATCAAAATTAAGGTGGAAACTGCGACAAATTGTGCCCAGCAAATTTGAGGACAATTACACAATCTGCGCCCCCCTGCTCGCGCCCCCCTCCTTACCTTGTCCCCGGCGTCAAATGATGCCATGGGGTCACGTGACGTCACGTTGCCATGGTGACGTCACATGACCCCGCAGCATCATTTGACGCTGCGTTGCCATGGCGACACGTCGCCGAAGACAAGTTAAGGGAAGTTGTAGGGGCCTCACGCGGCATTTAATTTACGTGCCTTGGGGAAGAGTGCGGGGTCTCTGTAACCGCCGCGCCCCCCCTTTTGTGTATGCCATTGTGTATGGCAGACATAGAGAAACTATATATAATATACAGTGTTTGTAAGGCCGCGCATATAGTCCCGGCGACGTCGCATCAAAACAAATCTATTGACTCGGTCGCGTGCGCTTATAGTAGGAGCGACGAGACGGCCTGGTCACGATCGCGGAAGTCACTTTAATTTTATTACCGCAGCATGACGTCAGTGTCGCCGGCGCCGGGACTATAAGCGCGGCCCAAAAGGGATATCTGGTTGGTCCAATAAAAGGAATCATAGCACCTATTCCCTCTCCCTCCTTTGCTACTACATTTCAAGCAGGCGTTTTACTGAAGGATGGATTACTGTACAAACAGCGGGCAGGCTCTGTGTCGTTCAGCCGCAGGAGAACATGAACTCACATAGAATAAAGCAGGAAATCCGAATTCAAGCCGCAATCCCCCAAGGACGTCTACTGAGATATAACTCCTATAATGCCAGTATCCTGCCCCAGATCATTTCCTGCTTTGTGTTAAAGAAAAATGTTTCTTCTAGTGTTAAAAATCACTGTTTTTCTTTCCTAAAATTCTCTACATTATGCAAATGCTCTGCATCACTAATTAAGGTTAAAGGTCAAAATATGTTAAACACAGATTTTCAAACCTTTTATAGGCAAAAGAGAGAGAGCCTGGAATATATTTAATGAAGCTCATTCAATGGCCATCAATGTGGCATTCATTTCCCAATCCTTAAAAGTTCCTACAAAAATATCTGTTCTCCTTTGATAAGGACGTGACCGGATTTGTCACACTAATAATTGCACGGTGTCTGAGCTAGATCAGAAGCTGGGCCCAGAGATAAACCTCTTACCTGCTTCACATGCTGCTTAAAGAAATTCCAAGTGAGGTCAAGGAAAGTCCGTTACTTTGTAACACCTTTTACAGCACGGCAGGCGGTGCGCAAATCGCTAAGCAGGGGCACCTCGCGTACCCCTCCTTGGGAAATACACATTTTCAGGAGGGTTGAGCAAAGTACCGCTTTACGTTGTGGAAATGAAACGATATATTACATGAAAATATTTCTGCGGGAATCTGGCGACTCCTTAAGTATATTCCAATGATGAATCTGCCATCTTCACATTTTTATTAGAGATGGGCGCCATATTTTTTGCTAATTTGGATTCGCAGCGGATCGTCCGGTTTCTTTGGTCCGCGGATTTCAGTGGATCAATGTCCAATAGGGTGATTTGCGATTTGCGTATTTATTATTACCACCAAGACACTCATCAGATTCCGCAACCCGAGGACCAATTTGTAGAATTGAAACCTCCTAAATCCGTTTGCGCCTTTTACACCACAAAACGGATTTTGGGGGTAACATCAGCGAAAATCCGGGGGACGGATTTGGGCAGATTCCCGCTCTAGTTTTTGTGCCTCTGTACAGGCAAGACATTGTATAAATGAGATTCGGTGGAGATTTCTCCTACAGATATTGAAACACCCCTGAACTCTCTTGTTAATATGCCAAGATTAAACAAGTTATCTACTGTACATCTACGTTACATCATAGTATAAGGAAAGAGTATATCTACGTTTGGGAAATTGGTTGAAGCATTGTCCTGACGTTATTGTTGAGGAAATAATAGCAAAATGTACCACTTCTCTTCAAATCATTCCTTTGATGGTATATCAAGAAATGTATAACACAATTCTACACAGGACAGCTACCACCCTGAACCTGAAATACAAGATCAGGTTATCCCCAAATAGCAACTTTTCCATATGTTTAATGCCAGAAGCAGGACGTGTACATTGGGTTTGGGAGTATATCTATCTTCAAGCTTTCCAGGAAGATATTCATCAATTCTGCAGACAGTTGTTAAACATAGAGATCCCATTAATGCCAAAATACACGATATTTGGCAGGGATCAGGAAGATGCCAACATAAGGAAACCTAAAAGAGATTGTGACTGTGACAATCATTTAACACTGGATACAATGTACTCCACCAAACCAGGGACTTCGGAAAGAGAACGGGTTCTTTTTCTTTGGGTTGGATTGGGTAGAAATGAGACCAGACAAAGAAAACACGGAGGCAAATGTATTTTATGGAAAAATGTAATAATACGTTGACTTTATTAGCCATGCATAATGACAATTTTAAATGTACCTCGTTGTACTCTTTGAGTTTATTGCAACAAAACCCCTCGTTAAACTCTAGTCTCATCTCCATCTCAGTCGGGATAGTGTGTAAGGAACACAGTGTTTTCAGCGTTTCTTTAAAGTGGTTGGTTGTGAGGAATCTGAAGTGATCAGTTCCGATCTATCGAATATCATCGGCTTTATGATACAGATGTGTTGTTACATAAAATGCATTGATCCAGAGTATCTATTGACTGTGTTAGAAATATCTCGTCTCAATAAAACTCTTTGCAGGAGGAAATATAGACTTATATGCAAAATATTTATTATATGGCACTTCATTGATGGTAACGATTGTTATCGCCCAGATCTAAATGTTCTTTTGTTTTTTGTTTGGTTAAATGTTATTATTCGATATGTTTTTGATTTATTGTGCTTGATACAGGCAGCAGAGTTTTAAAGTGGCATTTACCAGCCTTTACTTATTACTCTGTTTCTTGGATTTTGGACAATGTTTTTCATTGTAGGGGGAATTACTTTATTTTTCAGCTGCTCATATCTCCTGCATCAAGCATCACATTTTCAATATAAAACATCCCACAAAAGGGCAAGATTATATATTTTAAAATATAAGAATGCAAAGAACCGTCGATCAGCGCAGACTGCTTTAATTATGCTTCCTCGCGCAGGCGCCCAGTTGAATTTCTCAGGGGCCTCTGAACAGGGAAGTGTTTGTCAATCGTATGTTTTTTGTACCCTTACCCCACCTTGTCCTTGTTTGAGAGCCAATAAGGGAAGGTGGTGAGGGGGGCCTGTTCTGAGCACACAATGACATCATGCAGTGACATCACACAAAAGGGAGCAGGCAGAGGAAATCAAACTCCTCCCACGTTAACATTTACAATATAAATAAAAAATACTTATATGGGTTAAAAAATGTATCGGCCTCGCAGACCCCTTAACATGTCACTGGGATTAGTTCACTTTGGTTTTAGGAGGAATTGCCCCTTAAACTTCATATTGTATCTCTAATTGCACAGGAAAGTAAAAGCCTAACATTTCAATCTATTTAGTATCAATTCTCGGGTGGTGTCTGCAGCTGGGTTACATTATTTGTGCCAAAATATGAATCCTAGTGGGATCTTGTAAAACTCTGTCTAATGTTCGGATACGACATGTACTGACACTGCTATTCCTGGTGCATGTGTAAAGGAAACGTGTTGGAGGTGACACATAAGCTGCTTCTGCTTCTGCTGCTGAGTTGCTTGTTTCTGGATAACATTCACTGCGATGGCAGCTTACTGTAACTAAGCTGCTCTTTCACCAAAGTATTCTCTTATTTCACCAAGTTCTAAATGTGTCTAGTTATACTTCTTGAGTACTTTTTTTTATTGTTACTGTGTACTCATGGCTTAAGCCAAATATTACAATCTATTTCTCTTCTAATTGAAGGTAACAATCCCCATCATATCAAAGGGTCTACTACGAGAGCCAGGTCAGCAATGTAAATGAGTATAAAGCATGCATGGCTGCAGACAGATTTCCCGGGGCCCGGGACTAGAGTTTCGAGCAGGGACTCTGGTGTCCCGGCTCTCCGAAGTTGCTGCCGAGTCTCACTCCCCCGCCAGGCCTCCCTCTCAGTGAGACCGGGCCTCTCTCTCTGTGAGACCGGGCCTCTCTCTCTGTGAGACCGGGCCTCTCTCTCTGTGAGACCGGGCCTCTCTCTCTGTGAGACCGGGCCTCTCTCTCTGTGAGACCGGGCCTCTCTCTCTGTGAGACCGGGCCTCCCTCTCTGTGAGACCGGGCCTCTCTCTCTGTGAGACCGGGCCTCTCTCTCTGTGAGACCGGGCCTCCCTCTCTGTGAGACCGGGCCTCCCTCTCTGTGAGACCGGGCCTCCCTCTCTGTGAGACCGGGCCTCTCTCTCTGTGAGACCGGGCCTCCCTCTCTGTGAGACCGTCCTCTCTCTCTGTGAGACCGGGCCTCCCTCTCTGTGAGACCGTCCTCTCTCTCTGTGAGACCGGGCCTCCCTCTCTGTGAGACCGTCCTCTCTCTCTGTGAGACCGGGCCTCTCTTCCGCCAGAAGCTGGGCCCGCATGCAAATCACGGCCAGCTTGCGGTGTGTACCGGCGGGAGAGACCCCCAGCCTGGCACAGAGGGAGGCCCGACCTGGCTAGCGGGGTCTGCATCAGCAACAGAGAGACGGAGCTATACGCAGAAGCAGGGCCTGGTCAGGCCCCCCACAGCTGCCGGGCCTGGTGCCCTTGTCCTGGCTCTCTCTGCCTGTCGGCGGCCCTGAAAGCGTGTGCAGTAGCACTTGAATTCGGTTCATCTTAGGAATAATTCCCCCTACCTTTTAGTCTCTGGCGCCTGCAACAGACATCGTGTCTAATCAGGTCTGGTTATCACCACCAGGACTGGCATATAAATATAACATGTATTGTGCTGAGAAAGAAGTGGTGGCAGCGGTCTCAATAAGAAAAACTCAATTAAAGGGCTCCATGTTTACTTAGACACAGTGACATTTCCAGTGCTGTTTATACCCGATCAGCACAAAATGACAGGAATATTAGGGCGTTTCTTGTGACCCTTTAGAGCCGCTAAGTAAGCCATTATCTTTCTATATTATAAACACCTACAGTCACAATTCTGTGTTACAAACTAGGTGCAAATTATAGCTCTCATTATCTAATTCAATGTCAATCCAGACACTAGGGCGGGGTGCACAAACTGGGGGGCATAACATTTTCTTGGGGGGGGGGTGGCGCTTTCAGAGGCCTGCGCTCTTCCCCAAAGCATTTAAATAAAATGCCGGGGGAGCGCGGGGAGCGCGCAAGGCCTCTGTATGTTCCCTTAAATTGCCATGAGAACGCGACGTCACATGACGTTGTGACAAGGTAAGGGGGGGCGAGCAGGGGGGGAAGAGGAGGCAGGGGGGCGCAGACTAAAAAGTTTGTGCACCCCTGCTCTAGGGCACGGTAGCCATCTCCAGTCCTCACGGGCCATCAACAGGACAGCTTTTAAGGATATCCCTGCTTCAGCACAGGTGGCTCAATCAGTGGCTCAGTCTTCAACTGCATAAGCTGTGCTGCAGCAGGGATATCCTGAAAACCAGACCTGTTGGTGGCCCTTGATCAGTGGCGGATTTCCCATTAAGCCCGATAAGTCCGGGCCTAGGGCGGAAACATTTTGGGACAGCAAAAATGTCCGCCCCCATATACAGATGCTGCGCTCTTGGGCCCGATGGGAGGTCACTTACATGTGGGGGCGTCTCCATCACCTAACGAATCGCAGCGTCAAATGACACAGCGGACGTCACATGGCGTCTCGCTGCCGTCGGGATGTCAAATTACGTCATGACGTTATCATGGCGAGGAGGCAGCAAAGAGTTGCCCACCCCTGCCCTAGGGCAGACATATTGTTCTTTTATTCCTGTGTATTCTCCAGTGGGGGAGTGAGAGGGGGAGACTTCGTTTTCTGAACATGTCTGACTACAGGGTATTTTCCGCACAGCGACACGGAGTTATCCGTAACTGTACGCAGAAGCTTTACGTGTCGGTGCTCTTGGTACAGTACTGGGAATATAATCTTAACAGCAACCACATGAAAGGGAAGACAGAGAATACATGGGAAGGGCGGGTTTGGGATGACAAATGGAATCAAACTAGAACTGCTGAGGGTCAGACCAGAACAATACTCTGTATGTTACACACGTTCTCGCAGGCAGTGAGGCATGGAATACGTGTTCCACCACAGGGGGGCACTGTTACTGGGGTTTTTGTTTTGGTTCTAAAATAAATCTGGGTTTTGGTTTTTGCTGGAACTTGGTTTTTCAAACTGTTGGCGAACTTTTTGAAATTCCAACTTTTGTGCATAATTTAGAGCGTTTTCCATTTGTGAATGCAAAAATGTGCTCAGATTATTAAAAAAATAAAGATATATACTATATATATATATATATATATATATACTGTATATATATATATATGTATGTAACACCCTTCCCCCTATCCCTATGGGAAACAGCGGTAATTACGGTACTGGTGCTACCTGTAGGCGTACAGAGGGCCTGGGCCTCTGTTCATAGGGAGCCTGGGGTGACTGTGTGTTCTGTATATCTCCGTAAACAGTCTTCTGGAGTCAGATCTCAGATGATAACTTTAGTTGCAGCGGGCCTTTATTTTAATCTCTCTGAACCCGATGAAGGGGATTGTTTCTCTGAAACGTTGTGCTATTTTTCTGCAAATAAATTGATATTCCAGAATATCCAGACGATTGAGTTATGCTTTCTTCCCTGCGTCCAGAGAGACTTGCTCTATGGTTTTTGATCTGTTTTAATAGGCCTTTAAATGTCTTTAGGCTTAGCACCATCCCGTTAATGTATGTACGCCTAATATGACACCAGTACATGATAAGAATATTAACCCTTTTGAGCTTATGCAATCTGCGCACCAACGTTTCCGTCCCGCAAAGCGAGGAGTAAAATAAAACCGTATTATTTTTTTTTGAAAAATCGGGTACTTTCATAAAATATCTTAGTACTGTATTTGCAAAGAGAAGAGCTTTTTTTGTAGATGTTTAAACACAATAGGGAAGATACCTAAGTTTTATGACATATCAAGTTTTTTTATTTGAATGGAATAAAGCCTGCATGGGTGTCACTACTCGTTACCTAATATACAGGACAGGAAGAGGAACCACAGAGGGCGCTAGGCTTTGTCCAACTGTTAGAATAAAGTTACAGTTAAAAAAGCGGTTATTTCTTCTGATACTATCCTTGCATCATAAACCAGCTCTCTTCCTCCATGGATTTGTATTAAACATTTCTATGTTTCCAGGGACCGATTGGATTGCCCGGAGAGAATGGAGGACCTGGCGGCTCCGGGGAAAAGGCAAGTTTCCATCTTCTTGTTCTCCAGCATTGATATTGGCAAAGTGTCTGTCATGCGCCCCCCGTCCCCTCTCTCCTCTGGCTCACCCCCCCCCCCCCCTGCACGACTCCGGCCATGGCAACGTGACGTCATGTGACCCCACGGCGCCATTTGACGCTGGTTGCCATGGAAACGTGTTGCTGGACCGCCAGATAAGTGAAAAGCCAGAGGCCTCGCGCGCATTTATTTTAATGCCTGTGTAACATCCGCCCGTCTCCAGAAAATCTTGCGCACCCCGACTTTGCGCACCCCACATTGCGCACCCCTGTTCTAAGCTATGCAGACCTTGTTCTCCGCATTTAATTGATGCTAAAAATGTAGATTTGAAAATGGACACCTTGTGTATAAACATTACTAACATGTTGCTTAAAATGTTCCTTGGATGGAGAAAGGAGTGAAAGCTTTACATGCGTAACCTCTTTATCTGCTCATTATTTACAGCTCAAAGAAAGTCGGCAGCTTTTTAAAATAGCTGTTGTAACCTATGATTGCCTGAAAGAACTTGAGGGAAGTCCATGAAAGGGAATTAAATGAAAGAAAAATCAAATATCCCAAATCTAGTATAAATGAAGGCATGAGATGAACATGAATACAGTGTGTGAACTCCCTGTATTGTGAAATACCCTGTCTAATTTAAATGTCATGTAAAAAGTAGAAGTTCTGAGAAATATCCTGTTAGAAATATAACCTGTATGTTACTTAATCATTTAATCATGTACTCTGAAATATTCCCAGATTCTCAGAACTAAAGGGGGAAAAAATATTATTTAACGTTATCTATTGCCCCATCCTCTCTTGCTGTGATACAGAAATGTTCTAGTCTTCTATAGGTTCTTGGGAATATGGCATTGTACATTAATCCGTGGTCTGTGTTGCTTTATTGATATGAATGGTAGGACTTGGTTAAATCATGTTGAGAGGGCTACAGGCACAATATCCTATAAATCAGGGGTGCTCAACTCCAGTCCTCAAGACCCTCCAACAGGTCAGGTTTTTAAGGATATCCCTGTTCAGCACAAGTGGCTCAATCAATCCCTGCTTCAGCACATGTGGCTCAATCAGTGGCTCAGCCTTCGTCTCTACTACCTGAAGCAGGGAAATCCTGAAAACGTCCTTGAAACAACACATTAGACGTCAACTGGTTTCGATTGCGTCCCCTGTGTGTGTTCCCGAGAAAAGTCCATGGAGCACCGAATAGTACGTAATGTGCCTCCTCGGTGTACAATTCCTTAGTTCAGCGTCCAGAGCTCGCATCAAGGCCTGCACCAAGGGGCAGTCCCAGAAGAGGTGAAAACCAGTTTCCTCCCCTGCTCTGCCCCTGGGGCAGTGCGTCACGAGGCTAAGTCTGATTTCGTACTTGTTGGCCCTCACGGTGAGTCCCCCGTGTATGGCCCGCCATGCAATGTCCTTATGCTTGTTCGTAAGTCTTTTCGATGCCACATTCCTCCACACCGTTTCAAAAGTGCTGGGGTGGAGTCCTGGGACCGACTCTATGATGTCCTTTGCCCAGATAATCTTGTAAATGACTTTGGGCTTCCACAGATCTGGTTTTACTCCCTCCAGTTGGTTTTGCCTCACAAACATCCTCACGTCCTTGTAGAACCAGGGCACATGCCGGTTGTAAGGGACGAAGCTGTCCCACTTGTCCTACCTCAGTGCTCTCCAGAGCGGCAGGAGTAGGAAGCGGGACATGCAGTAGCCAGAAGAGTCCTTGTCGCAGTCCGCCGGGTGATTCGCATGCAGTTGCTTGCAACGAAAGCACGCAGCATAGTAGGGATGTCAGGGATTCCTTTACCCCTCTTGAACGGCTCCTTGCACATCACTTTGCGCTTGCCCCTCTCCATCTTGGCACCCCAGATGAAAGCAGAACACTGCCATGGAGATTGTCTGACAGGTTCTGCTCGAAGATGGCCATGCTTGGGCCACTTACAGCAGATCAGGAAGAATCTCATTCTGCAGCACCAGTTTTTTTCCCTCTATGGTGAGAGGTCTGAGGTGCCATAGTCATAGTCAAAACTCCTGCTTTACTTTGTTCAGTATTTCATTCCAGCTGTTCAGGGCTAAACCATTGCTACCCACACCAAACCAGACGCCCAGGATTTTGATGAGGCCTGCTCTGATGGGGAAGGGTAGGGGGTCAGCAGTCAAGTTCCAAAACCCAAATCCCCAAGTCCTCACACGTCTGGACGAGCGTCTTCACCGACCAGCTATCTGCGCAGAAGATGGTGACGTCATCCATGTAGAGCGAGCACTTCACCTCTCTGGGGTCCTGGCGCAATGATCCCTCTGATCCCTGCGTTTCGTCTCATGCACTGGGCAAAAAGCTCTATACAACAGACAAAAGGAGAGCTGAAAGAGGGCAGCCTTGCCTAACCCCTGAGAGTACAGGGAAGGGGTTAGTCTTCCATCCGTTCACGATTGCCACACTGCAAATATCAAGGTACATCAGGTTAACATAAGAGCAGAACATCTCTCCCATCCCATACCCCCGCAGCACCCTGCCCATTAAATCGTGGGAGACACGGTCGGCCTTCTCCTGGTCCAAGCTGACCAGAGCCACTCTGACGCGGTGGTCTTTGATGTAGTGGACTGTGTCTCTGATTAGGGCGAGGCTATCTGCGATCCTGCGGCCTGCTATGCCGCACACCTGGTCTGGGTGGATGATCTGTTGGATGACCTTCTTTAGTCTGTTTGCCAGTACTTTCACTAGGATTCACTAGGATCTTGTAGTCCACGTTCAGGAGCGAGATCGGATGCCAGTTCTTGAGGTCACACCTCTCCCCCTTTTGCTTGTACAAGAGCGTCAGCAATCCTTCCCTCAGCATTGGGGGCATCCGGCCCTCTGCTTCTATTCCCTGTAAAGCTCGAACAGGTCCGGGCCGATCAGGTCCCACAGCTTTGTGTATAACACAGCTGGGATGCCATCTCCACCCGGTGTCCTACCCGTCTTAAATGATGTGGTTGCAGTGTGGAGCTCCTCCAACGTCAGGGGGGTGTTCATGACTGCTTTTCCTGCCAGATTGAGGGTATTTGTAATCCCTGACAGGAATTTGTCAGCTTGTTCTCTGTCTGGTGCTTTTGGGAAGTAGAGGTCTGTGACAGGGTGAAGTCAACCCCTATCAGTTATGCCTGGGAAACATATGTCTGAGTGCTTCATCCAGCACTCAGAAGGTTAACTTAGGAGGAAGCTAGGTAATCAGGATGTAAGCTGACACCTGATAGCCAGCAAGGTATAAAAGGATGTTGTTACTGGCAGTAGCTGGCTGCCTTAGACCAGACAACTCTGCTATGTGAGCTGTTAGCCAGACGGATTCACCAAACTAACTCTTTCAACCAAAGTAAGAATTGTTCATTTGTTTTCCTGACTGCTTAATATACACTTATGGTTTGGTAAATGGTTTAGCCAGCCAGCCTGCTAGATAGGCCTGGAGTGTTAGTCAGTTCTCCCAAATGTGGAGCAGGATTTGTTTTGGTGTTTAAAGGGACAGTGTACCCACATGTTATGTTAAGCTGTGGAGAAATAAAGCCACTGAACGTTTTCATTATCCTGAAACTACACGTGTGGGCTGTTCCCTGACCTCGGCTACAGGCCGTCCTGCCACAAGGTCCTCATAGAAATCCTTCACGACCCTCATGACTTCCTCTTTCCCCTGCTGTACGTTGCCGTCTTTGTCACGCAGCTCCTTTATGGGCATGTGGGTGGAGTGGAGTTTCTTGAAGAAAAAGGCATTGCATTTCTAACTCATCTCCAGATTCTCCACTTTGGTACGGAAGATGATTAGTCTTGATTCCTCCTCAAAGTGCCTTTGTCTCTTCCATGTCCTCATCCAGGTCCCATTTGCAGCGTCTTAGGTCAAGCAAGGATTGCAGCTTGCGCTGCAGGCCCCCAAACTCCCCCTTCCTCTCACACGCCAGGCGTCTGCCTTTTGCCTACAGGAAACAGCGGATCCTTATCTTTGTGACTTCCCACCACTCTGCAGTCCTGGGGAAACCGTCTTTTTCCTCTTTCCATGTTGTGTATGCAGTTCTCAGCTCCTCCACAATCTCTTCTCTTTCCAGAAGTGCACAGTTCAACTTCCAGGATCCTGGCCCTGGGGGGAAACCTTCTCCCAGACACCCCTGGAAGTGAATGGCCCTGTAGTCAGAGATGTGTACTGCGACCATGGAGTATTGTCTGTGCTGTACCGGCTTGGTAGTGAACAGGAAGTCAATCCGAGAATGCACAGAGCCATTTGGATGGCACCAAGAGTAGTTCACGGCACCTGCTCCCATGGATCCCACCACGTTCTTCAGGGATGCCTCCCTGATTATCGCCAGGAGAAGCCTGGACATCATATCCATCTTTAATGTGCTGGGGACGCGCCCGCCCACCTCAATCGTGCAGTTGAAATCCCCACCCATCACCACTGCCCTGGAGGTCGCGAGTCAAGGGGTCAGGTGCTGGAATAGTTCCAAGCGCTCACTTTTCTGGGGGGGTTACACATTGATGAGCCTAGCTGGCTCCCCTGCCCATGAACCGTCTACAACAAGGAGTCTGCTGCGGACGAGCTCGTGGACAGAATCAACAGTGAAACACCCCCCCCTCTATTAAAATGGCTACACCTGCGTTCCTACACCAATTCCCCCCAGACCAGTAGGAGGGGCCGTGAGACCACTGCCCGCTCAGCATGAGTTGCTGCTGAAAGAACAACAGGCTTAGGAGCCACAGCGGATGCTGTTTTGTGGACCTCCTTTTGCCTTTGTTCCTTCTGATGCTACCACTGTTTGCCTTCACGGGGTTGGGTTGCAGGGGTCTTCTTGGCTGCCACCTGAGTTGTTGCCAGGGGGATGCCTGGTTTCACGCCTTTCGCCACGACCTCTGTGTAGCTCCTGACTCTCAGTTTGCAGTCCCGAAACATATGGGTTGCCTCTCCGCACAGGTCGCACGTTTTCTGGCCGGGTCAATCCTTGGTGTCGTGTCCGGTGCTTTTACAGTTCCTGCAGGTTCCCAGGGTGCATTGTCTCCATTGCTGCCCCAGATTCCCATAAATCCTACAGGTCTGGGGCTGGTCAGGGTAAAAAAAAGCCTTCCTGAGCTGCCCGCAAGTGAGGGAGGTGTTGCAACCGGTTAGTCGCTTCTGGGTCTACCCTCAAGTGAACGACCATGCTCCACTTTCCCACCCAGAACCCCAACTTGTCTTTAATCTGGCTCGGCTCCTTCACCACGGTGCAAAAGCACTGCAGAAAGGTGGCAATATCCCTTCCAGGGATGTGGGGGTTCCTTACCATGACAGTGATCCTATTCTCGTCCCTCTGGATGGAGCAGTTCACGTCAAACTGGGAGAAAAGGAGCGCCTGTTTCAGGGTGTGGTTTTTCTCCCAATACCACCTGCAAGCACTCGGCGTGATGAAGGTGACAAAAAACAGGCCACCCCTGAGGTCCTGGATGTTCAGGGTCTCGTCCGGTGTAAAGCCTTCTTTACTAACCCAGCTCCTTAGCAAAGGTCTCGGCGTCCAATAGGGGGCACTGTCCCTTCACCTCCCTAAGCTGCATTACCACCGTCTGCCTCATCCAGGGTTCCAGGAGGGGTCCCTCCTGTTGCTGGTGCTCCCAGCTCCAGGATTGTAGCTAGGGCCGATGCTGCTGCAGTGGGGTTACTTCTGCTGTGGGGGGTGGGGGGGGGGGAGGCAACATCACGTTGGTGATGATTTTAGGTAACTAATCTATCGGCTGTTGGAATCAAACACTTAAAAAAATTGAAGTAGAAAGGTCCATCTGTAAGCTCCAGGACGAACTGACTATATGTGGCAATGTATGCCTTGATAGTATAGTAGAATGTGTAACGGAGCTTATATAGGAGTTGTAAAGTCTAGTATGGAGGTAGATGCAGGGATGGAATAGGTGCAGACCCGCATCTCATCAGTGATACCGCTGAGGCTGCAAAATGTCCTAATTCCTAGCCACAGACAGGTATCGAGTCACGCTTGTACTCACAATTAGAACCGGTTCCCCCGCCTCCTGGCTTCACGGCTTCGCGGTTCACCCCGACCGGGTGTCTGGCGTCCCTCCTCTATCCGATCAATGTAGCACGGAAAAAGGTGAAAAAGATCAGCAGTCTTGCTGCTCCTGGCAAAGACCGTATCTGTTTTATGTAGATCAATAAACATTTTTTAATCTTTTCCGCTGGTGAGTCTTGATCTTTGCCAGGAGCAGCAAGACTGCTGATCTTTTTTTTTTTTACCTTTTTATATAAACAAATTGGTCTAAAATTCCTGTTTACAATATACTCCTAATGTATCCGGGGCGCACAAGCCATGGAAAGTAGGCGTGTGTGAGGTCATTCACAAGCCATGGAATGTAGGCATGAGTGAGGTCATTCACAAGCCATGCAAAGTAGGCATGCGCGAGGTCATTCACAAGCATTGGAATGTAGGCATCCGCGAGGTCATTCACAAGCCATGGAAAGTAGGCATGAGTGAGGTCATTCACAAGCCATGGAAAGTAGGCATGAGCGAGGTCATTCACAAGCATTGGAAAGTAGGCATGAGTGAGGTCATTCACATGCCATGGAAAGTAGGCATGTGTGAGGTCATTCACAAGTGATGGAAAGTAGGCATGAGTGAGGTCATTCACAAGCCATGGAAAGTAGGCATGCGTGAGGTCATTCACAAGCATTGGAAAGTAGGCATGCGCGAGGTCATTCACAAGCCATGGAAAGTAGGCATGAGTGAGGTCATTCACAAGCCATGGAAAGTAGGCATGCGCGAGGTCATTCACAAGCCATGGAAAGTAGGCATGTGCGAGGTCATTCACAAGCGTTATAAAGTAGGCATGCGCGAGGTCATTCACAAGCCATGGAAAGAAGGCATGCGCGAGGTCATTCACAAGTGTTCGAAAGTAGGCATGAATGAGGTCATTCACAAGCGTTGGAAAGTAGGCATGAGTGAGGTCATTCACAAGCGTTGAAAGTAGGCATGCGTGAGGTCATTTACAATTTACTCTTATTCAAATGTTCAGCTCCGCTCGATGTATATGTGTAAAACAACAGAAACCATAAGCACTCAAAAAAATAACTAAAGATAAACAACTAATGCCTAAAAAACGTAACCTCCAAAATGATACTAATCCTATAAGATAAATGAAGTGGATGTTGCTCGCACAGAAGATAAGAACAGTTAGATAAATACCAAATTGATCCCTCACACGAGAGGAAGAAATCTTCTAAAGTACGGTATATAGGCAAAGAGCCAACGAATCCCAGATACATTTATTGAAAAAGACATAATTAGACAATACTGAATAGACACATCTCGCTACAAACAACTAAACACAAGTGGGGGACTCCCCAGAGACTGGCGCCCAAGTAACTAGGAAATGATACGCAGCACATGGCTATTCATTTGCCAATGTGCGTACTTTAAACCATTTCTTTCCTCTCTTGTGTGAATGATCAGCCTGGCATGTCTCGATGCATATGTACGTGTATTTAATTATTTCCTTAACACCATTTGGTTAGACTTATTGTTTTAATTATTTCTGAGAATTAAACGTGGTTCGAATTACAGCTTTAATAAAACGATCAAAGTATCTGCGCTGTAAAAGCACTTTAGGATACAGTTGTGTATCCTGAGGACAAATGGAGAATTTTCCTTTACTTTGTGAGATTCTGTTTGCCAAATATTTACAGTTACTTTCTTGGAGGGATGTGCTCAAACTGTGAGATGTGGGAAGAATGGGGGGTGGGGGTTTTATAAGGCAGTAGCATATAACATTCAGATATGGAAGTGATCCACTTTATTGCTACAGTACAGATTGAGGGGTACCGTCTAGAAATGGCTATATTGAGAGTTTAGGCCACGCTCACATATTTGCTGATCGAGGTGTTCAGACATAGATTGCAAGCTCTTCAGGGCAGGGACTCCTTTCCCTAATGTTACTTTTATGTCTCAAGCGCTTATTCCCAGTATGTGTTATATTATTAGGTCCCGTGTGTTACTGTTGGGAAGCACCATGTACACACACTAGGTGGCGCTATATAAATAAAGATATACATACATAGCGGGTGTAATTTATGTGAAGAATAGGCATGTGATTGGTCAGGCAGCTCCCACTGAGTGCCTTTGTGAGGAAATACTGCGGTTTCATTGAATTCACATTTTTATTTGTACAATGTAGCATCCTCTCTTTGAAAGTTGCAAGTAGGGAATATAATACAGTAACAATAATATAAAGTAAATAGTGCTAGAGTTGTTATAGGTTAGCAAACAATAAACCAACTGCTAAAGTGTAGTATGGCTACAAAAACATATATATATAGTTTATGTATGTATATATGTATGTGTATATGTGTGTGTGTGTATATATATATATATGTATATATATATATATATATATATATATATATATAATCAAAAAATAAATAGATGATACCGTTCTGTGGCTAACGAAATGCTTTTATTTGTGCGAGCTTTCGAGATACACTGATCTCTTCTTCCGGCGATGTTACAATGAATGAAGCAAGGATTACTTAAAAACAGTGTCTCTTGGAATGTTATCTGTGCTTGTCCTTCCCCGGATGTGGATGAGATTTATGGCTAGAGGTGTCAAAGGGTTACTGAAAGCAAGTGAAGAAAGAGTGTGTATGTGTATCAGTGTGAATAAGAATGAGTGGAGAGCCCACAGTATAAACAGTGCTCTACACAAGGTGTGTGTGGAGTGAGAGGGGATATAAATGGTGTTGGTGGGTGTGGAAATGTGAGAGTATGTAGGACAACTAAAAGTGTGTGTGGATACTATGTGGTCCCTATTGGTGTATAGGGATGGAAAAATAAGGAGTATTAGTATGTGTGAGAGACAGCTGTGTGTGCATACATATAGCACAGTATGTACAGACATGGCCTTTAGCGCTCATGGGAAGAGAGTTCGCTAGTGTCAGTAATGACTCATAAAATTTTGATCTCTGTTTAGGCCACTGCTAAGTGTCCCGAACAGTTGCATATATATATATATACACACACACACACACACACACACACACACACACACACACACACACACACATTACAAATAAACTAAAAAGTGAACCATGCGCCTTCTTCGTTTTTGTTTGGATGAACTTGATGAATCCTCTGTTACAGGGGCTCTCTGTGCTGCAGGAGAAGAAATACATGTACAATGAAAGCGGTTCTGCTGACTTATACTTTAATGCTGCTGTATTTTACAGGGAGAGCGTGGCATTCCTGGTCCTGAGGGTCCTCATGGGGAAAAGGGCATAGAGGTAAGTTTGAAATGAATTTGGATGTTCCCTGTGAGAGGGGGAGAGGGCAGGCAGACAGTTGGTTAATAGGATATGTTTTGGGTCTTGTTTCCTCCCCAATTAGACATATGTGTTCTGTATGTGCACAGCTCCCAAGTGGGCAGCTGTTTATATCAGCCATTCTCTCCCAGGAAACTTAGTGTAGAATTGGTCAATTGATTACACTTTAATAACAACAACTGATGTAAAGATAATAATATATGATAAGAATAAACATAACTGGTTAATACATTGGGCAAGGTTTCTACTTACTTAGTTTGGTGATATATTTATTTACTTGAAACATCTTTTGCTTCTTAGTACCATCTTGGTACTCAACAAATGTACCATGCTAATATGCTTATCAGAGTTACAATTTCAATGTGTACAATTACCTGTTACTCACAAGCTCAACCAACCTAACAATGGAAAGTAATTACCACTACACTTTTATTTTTTTTATTATTATTATTGTTTATTGGTTCAAAGGAATTAAGAATGGTGCCAATCCTGGGCCTACAATTTTGGGAAATTACTCTCTCAGCCTATTCCAGGTTTGGTATAATTACAAATACAAAGGAGGGTTATTTGTTGTAGTGAGATGATGCAGATAGGAGCACTATGGCATGGAAACTCATTCAATTCGGTGGGAGTCTCAATGCAATAGTGCCCCAATCGCACAATCACAGTTTAATTAATGACCCCCAAAGGCATTTCTGACTGTAACACGTTAGTTCAACGTAGGCGGCACATACTTTAAATAGAAACTCTGATCTGAAAAAAATATGGTCCTTATGTGCCCACTGCAACGCCTGGGCCCTGCAGGCAGGAGTGAATACATGTGGATAACATGACTCCTGGGTAGGGAGAATGATCCGTGAGTAACTGACTGGCACTGAGTGTGAAGCAGGGGATCCTGGTTCAATTCCCGGTCGGCTCCTTGTGACCTTGGGCAAGTCACTTTATCTCCCTGTGCCTCAGACACCAAAAACATAGGTTGTAAGATCCACGGGGCAGGGACCTGTGCCTGCAAAATGTCTCTGTGAAGCGCTGCGTATAACTAGCAGCGCTATACTAGAACATGCTATTATTATTATTACATTATATCTCGAAAGCCTTGGGACCCGTTCTCTCCATCAGTCTCAACTCTAGCACGAGGGGTACCACTGTGTACAGGAAATAGTTTCGTTTGATTTTGACGGCTATCTTCCTTTCTTTTCAATTCTGATCATGCAGAAGCCTTTTCAATAGTGTAACATTTTGTAATCCTGCCCCTTTATCTAGATGCTTCCTTTCTAACAAGTATAAGAGTCTGTCTGTCTGCCTGTCTTTTCCCTTGTTATTATTAATGATGCAGACGCTCTTTAAATCCCTTCACTGCTGAATTGGCCAACAATGTAACACTAGAGTGAAAATGGAGCCAGAATTGTGTGCGCTTGGCTCCGATTTAAAGGCCTGCGTTACTTTCGGCTCTAAACATGTAGTGATCTTTAAATAAACCAAACCATGCCTTTCCTTTTACATAAGGTTTTCTTTTTGGAGTTCTTCTTTGTCCGCCTTCATGGCCATAATTGGGACTTTAAAGCATAGTTGAATCATTTCTTATACCTAGATTGCAACTGGTTGATAAATGTAATTCATGGGATAATGCTTGTTATATCAATCCTACATTACAGGGTTCTTGGTTACATTCACTCTGGTGGGTAACAATGCTAAAATGACCACAGTATCACAGAAAGGTGCTTGTAGGAGTTTCTAAATGATAATTATATTTCTTTCTTTATTAAATTGATATGTTATTATATTAGCCTTACTCAGTGAGATGATTCTTTTTTAGACCAGAAAGCGTGTTTATCAGTAATATTATGTTATTTCCCCCCCCCCCCCTGTTTTTATTTATTCTTCCCTTAGTCACAGTGTATGTTTTTCTTACCATTAGTCATCTACAATCATCATTGTACAGTAATAATGGGGACTACAGGATTATTGATTATGAAATAGAACTTCATTATAATGTGGGTGTATTTTTGCTCTGGAAAAGTACAAGCTCGTTAATTTTAATGTAAATGATAGAATCTTCAAAGGACAAAATCACAGATAATATAAAAGAAACATGTGAAAAAGCTTTGAGTCTTGGCAAATTATAGTCACTTATCACCAATCATTTGTCTCTTATCAGATAAGGATACGCTTTTCTTTTCCTTAACCTCTTGAGGGAAAAAAAGAGAAATCGCAAGGGATTAATTATGTGTGTACTCCCTTTACTTTCATAATTTCCGTGCAGGGTTCCCGTGCATGTTCCTGTATGGGTTCCCGTGCATGTTCCTGTACGTGTTGCTGTGTGGGTTCCCGTGCAGGTTCCTGTGCGGGTTCCCGTGCATGTTCCTGTATGGGGTTCCCGTGCATGTTCCTGTATGGGGTTCCCGTGCATGTTCCTGTAATGGGTTCCGCAGCATGTTCCTAGTACAGTTTTCCGTCGGTTGGGTTCCCGTGCAGTTCCTGTGCGGGTTTCCCGTGCATGTTCCTGTACGTGTTCTGTTGTGGGTTCCCTGTGCATGTTCCTGACGTGTTCTGGCGGTTCCGTGCGTTCCTGTATGGGGTTCCCGTGCATGTTCCTGTATGGGTTCCCGTGCATGTTCCTGTGCATGTTCCTGTGCATGTTCCTGTATGGGGTTCCCGTGCATGTTCCTGTGTGGGGTTCCTGTACATGTTCCTGTGCGGGTTCCCGTGCATGTTCCTGTATGGGTTCCCGTGCATGTTCCTGTACGTATTCCTGTGTGGGTTCCCGTGCATGTTCCTGTACGTGTTCCTGTGCGGGTTCCCGTGCATGTTCCTGTATGGGTTCCCGTGCATGTTCCTGTACGTATTCCTGTGTGGGTTCCCGTGCATGTTCCTGTACGTGTTCCCGTGCATGTTCCCGTG
Source organism: Ascaphus truei (assembly GCA_036426205.1). Lineage (NCBI taxonomy): Eukaryota > Metazoa > Chordata > Amphibia > Anura > Ascaphidae > Ascaphus > Ascaphus truei. The sequence goes on from CM071576.1 coordinate 3,139,335, forward strand.
CATGTTCCTGTATGGGTTCCCATGCATGTTCCTGTGTGGGGTTCCTGTACGTGTTACTGTGCGGGTTCCCGTGCATGTTCCTGTACGTGTTCCTGTGTGGGTTCCCGTGCATGTTCCTGTGCGGGTTCCCGTGCATGTTCCTGTATGGGGTTCCCGTGCATGTTCTGTTGGGGTTCCCGTGTCATGTTCTGTCATGGGTTCCTGTATGGGGTTCCCGTGCATGTTCCTGTGCGGGTTCCCGTGCATGTTCCTGTATGGGGTACCCTGCATGTTCCTGTATGGGTTCCCGTGCATGTTCCTGTGCGGGTTCCTGTGCATGTTCCTGTGCGGGGTTCCTGTGCATGTTCCTGTGTGGGGTTCCTGTACGTGTTCCTGTGTGGTCCCGTGCATGTTCCTGTGCGGGGTTCCTGTGCATGTACCCGTGCATGTTCCTGTGCGTGTTCCTGTGTGGGTTCCCGTGCATGTTCCTGTGTGGGGTTCCTGTGCGGGTTCCTGTGCATGTACCCGTGCATGTTCCTGTATGGGTTCCCGTGCATGTTCCTGTGCGGGTTCCTGTGCATGTTCCTGTGCGGGGGTCCTGTGCAGTTCCCTTGTGGGGTTCTGTAAGTGTTCGGTGTGGGTTCCGTGATGTTCCTGTGCGGGGTTCCTGTGCATGTACCCGTGCATGTTCCTGTGCGTGTTCCTGTGTGGGTTCCCGTGCATGTTCCTGTGTGGGGTTCCTGTGGGGTGTCCTGTTGCATGACCCGTGCTTCCTGTGCGTTACCTGTGCGGGGTTCCTGTGCATGTTCCTGTGTGGGGTTCCTGTTACCTGTGTTTCCTGTTGTGTGCATGCTTTCCTGTACGTGTTCCTGTGTGGGGTTCCCGTGCATGTTCCTGTATGGGTTCCTGTACGTGTTCCTGTAGGGGTTCCCGTGCATGTTCCTGTGCGGGGTTCCCGTGCATGTTCCTGTGTGGGGTTCCTGTACGTGTTCCTGTGTGGGTTCCGTGCATGTTCCTGTGCGGGGTTCCCCGTGCATGTTCTCGGGGGGGTCGTGGGGGTTCCCGTGCATGTTGTCCTGAGTTTAGGGTTCCTTACTTGTTCCTGTGTGGGTTCCTGTACTGTTCCTCCTGTGTGGGGTTCCTGTACGTGTTCCTGTGTGGGTTCCCGTGCATGTCCCTGTGCGGGGTTCCTGTGTGGGTTCCCGTGCATGTCCCTGTGCGGGGTTCCTTTGCGGGGTTCCCGTGCATGTTCCTGTGCGGGTTCCCGTGCATGTTCCTGTGCATGTACCCGTGCATGTTCCTGTGCGGGGTTCCTGTGTGGGTTCCCGTGCATGTCCCTGTGCGGGGTTCCTTTGTGGGGTTCCTGTGCGTGTAGTATAAGAACTCAAATCCTGTACAGGTATATGGGCATTTTCCAGTTTTGCAGGACGGCACATACATTGCAATGATACCCATATAATTATTATGTAACACTTCAAGGGTTTGTAGCCTATTGGTGATTATTATATGTAACAAAATATGTTCTCATTGCATTGTAGGCAATTTAATTAACAACATAGGTTGGGAAATATTTGACAGCACACATGTTAGATCGGTGGTGTTGAAGCTGAATTTTCTCTCTCTTAGCAAAGGGAAGTATAAAGAAACGATTTAGTGTTTTAATGTAACTTACACAGTTCTGCTTATTGTAAGGTATCCACGGTTACTGCTGAGCTGTACAAGACTAAGCTTCTGTGAATCATTTTCCATCCTTTTAATTATTACTTGAAAACACCAATGTAATATTACATGTCTTATTTCCTTGAAATTTGTAAAAATGTTATTTTAAATTGCTCCAGGATTTATAGAAATAGCAGAATTTGCTGTGCTAGCTTGCTGGATCCCAGTCAGTCTGATTCCCCACTATTTTCCAGTCCCGAAACAGCCTTATAAACTGTCAGACTGTCTGCTCACCACACACTCACATTCTGTTCTGTTTTTACATATCCTCTTGGATAACATGGAGAGCTCATTTAAACATTTGTGAGTGGTCTACTTAAAGCAGCACTCCAAGCTGCTGTTTTTTATTTATTTAAATTTTTTCCTTTAATATATGCATCAATACAGTCCACACAATAAGTAATTATCCAAGTTGCTGATCGATCCGTTCTCCTGTGATCGATCGGCAAAGATTCGGCTCAGGGGTTCATTAAATGGCTGTCAGTGCAGAAAAAGAGGACCAAAGATGCAAAGTTCTGTGGGGAAGATCATGCGACCAGGCAGTCACTAGATACAGTACAATTGGTGCACTGCTAGAGAGAGGGCAGGGCTCAAAAAGGGATCTGCCAGAGCATGTTTCAGAAGAGGAAGGGATGGGACTTTGCAAATGGTTGCTATAGAAACAAAAAATGCTTGTTATATTACAATACATTAAAAATGTAATTCAGCGTTGTTTAAAAAAAAAACTAAAAGTACAGATGCAACTGCCGCTTTTAGACCACTTGCCTGGGAAAATCTGTGACCATCTCGCAGTAACTCGTGAGATGGTCCAGAGCAGGCTGAAATGGCCAATCGGATTAACACAGTGTATCCAAAGTAAACAAAGACATACATACAATGAAACACAGGGCAGTCACTCCGTGCTGGTGCTGTCAATGGAAAGGAACCCTCTTGCTGCCGCCTGACTACGTCGGACTCCACACCTCCTATAAACGTGAGCTCCTGGACGGGAGCTCACAGACAAGAGAAAAGATAGGCAGACAGGCGCACTGAGGGACACACATTTATTACTGACCCTAACAGTAAAATGAATAATGAGCACACACAGTATAAAAACTCTGATAAACACTAAACTTTAAAATCGATGGGCTAAGAGGGGGACAGAAAAACAACGTGTCTCTGCTGTACAGCCATATCCGGACCCCATCTAGTTACGTACCAAACAACGGAGAGACACGGGTAATCTGCACAGCCTCCGCCAGAAGAACTCCCCAGGAACAGTCTCACGTGACCTCCACCTCCACTGTTCCTGGGGAGTTCTTCCAGCGGAGGCTGTGCAGATTACCCGTGTCTCTCCGTTGTTTGGTACGTAACTAGATGGGGTCTGTACCCCTTCGTTTGGCTTTACAGCAGAGACACAAAGACATACATACAACATACTTTCAGATCTTGGGCCTGATTTTAGCAGTTAGATGTAGTTGCGCACATAGCGTGGATATAAATATGATGGCGCTGCACCATGGCGGTTTTGGAAAGTAGACCACAGTTTAGAGTTTGGCGTAATAGTCGCAAACAACTGTTTTCAAATAATTATATTGAGCCCTTAGAATTGCGCCATTGTCTATGTGTAATGTCCACAATCATACGTCTGTGCGTTAACATTGCGTTTGTACCAAATTATTACATGAGCAGGCGCTTCAGGAAATGAGTCCATGCCCAGTAATGTGTTAATTGTGGGAGCCTTCCTGCGCTCTGCAACATGTCTTCATAGCAAGCTCAGCATCATCGTAACCTAAGAAACAAGCAGGCAACATGCGGAGAGGGATAGAAAGCGCGTATTTATCGGAGAGGAGGTCACAGCGCCTTATTGTACAAAGTGTGATGGCGCCTGCAGCGCTACAGCACAGAAAGAGCCATGTAAGTCATTGGGGCTTTCTGTGCAGGAGCGCCGGATCGGCACTATCGTACTTCATAGAATAAGGCCCAGCACACTCAGCGAGTAAAATCAGGCACGCCAAATACATTAACTCTACAAATACTACTTGTATCGGTCTGGTTCCTGTCTCCTGAGGAGCGAGCTTTGCCGGGTAGCACCGGCGTGAGAACAGAAATCTCAGCCACAGCTTCCAAACCAAGTGCTAGAAATGATGTGTTCTTACAGAGTAGCCAAGTGTACACCTGCCCCCTGCTGTGGCACACAATTAATATGTGTGTTTCAATTAAGAATAGTAGTTAATAGAACTCTAAATTGGCCGCCAATATCAGACAGGTGCAATTTAATGTGTGAATACACATATTGAGCACATGGAAATAAATTAGACACAGAAGCTGCGAGGCGTTATTTTTACTAGGCTCAATCCACCGTTTAGTACCTGGGCAAGGAGTTTGAGCTACGACTTCAATGTCATTGGCCAACTCTGAATAATCCCCCTTTGTTTAATAGCTGTCCTGAAATCAGACACAGTAGCATTACTTTAATAGCGTTGTTGAATGTGCTTTTAATACATTCAATAGCTCAGTAAATAGCTCATCATTGAGCAACATGAACCAAAACAATGTGATGCCTGTTCCAGTTTTGTGATATCCATTCAGCCTAAACCGGAGAGATGTTGGAATTGCAGCCAAGGGAACAGATCATTTCGTCCGAGGAAGGGACCAGATTGTGTTGAAATGTTATTACCTACAGTATGCATTGGATCACAACCATGTTGTATATGAGTAAATGAACATGAAAGTCATTGAAGAGCAGATGAGTAAGACTGATTATTGTATAAGAAGCACTTAAAGTTGAGTGCTAGAATATTTATTTGCACGTTTTTGGGGACTTAACCTGATTCCTTACATCCGTAAGAGATATACCTGCACACACTGCACCTGTTGCACCGTTACAAAAACATTGTTATCTTGCTAGCAATTGGAAAAAATAGGTGAAATATGTTCGTGCTTTGTAAAGATCATTTTGCTAATCCTTGCTGCATTAACATAGCATGCTAATCCTTGCTGCATTAACATAGCATGCTAATCCTTACTGCATATACATAGCATGCTAATCCTTACTGCATAAACATAGCATGCTAATCCTTACTGCATAAACACAGCATACTAATCCTTACTGCATAAACATAGCATGCTAATCCTTACTGCATAAACACAGCATGCTAATCCTTACTGCATAAACATAGCATGCTAATCCTTACTACATAAACACAGCATGCTAATCCTTACTGCATAAACACAGCATGCTAATCCTTACTGCATAAACATAGCATGCTAATCCTTAATGCATATACATAGCATGCTAATCCTTACTGCATAAACACAGCATGCGAATCCTTACTGCATAAACACAGCATGCTAATCCTTACTGCATAAACACAGCATGCTAATCCTTACTGCATAAACATAGCATGCTAATCCTTACTACATAAACACAGCATGCTAATCCTTACTGCATATACATAGCATGCTAATCCTTACTGCATAAACACAGCATGCTAATTCTTACTGCATAAACATAGCATGCCAATCCTTACTGCATAAACATAGCATGCTAATCATTACTGCATAAACATAGCATGCTAATCCTTACTGCATAAACACAGCATGCCAATCCTTACTGCACAAACACAGCATGCTAATCCTTACTGCATAAACACAGCATGCCAATCCTTACTGCATACACATAGCATGCTAATTCTTACTGCATAAACACAGCATGCTAATCCTTACTGCATACACATAGCATGCTAATCCTTACTGCATAAACATAGCATGCTAATCCTTACTGCATAACCATAGCATGCTAATCCTTACTGCATACACATAGCATGCTAAGCCTTACTGCATAAACACATCATACTAATCCTTACTGCATACACATAGCATGCTAAGCTTTACTGCATAAACACATCATACTAATCCTTACTGCATACACATAGCATGCTAAGCCTTACTGCATAACCATAGCATGCGAATCCTTACTGCATAAACATAGCATGCTAATCCTTACTGCATAAACACATCATGCTAATCCTTTCTGCATATACATAGCATGCTAATCCTTACTGCATAAACACAAGCATGCCTAATCCCGTTATCTGATACACATAGCATGCTAATCTTACTGCATAAACACAGCATGCTAATCCTTACTGGCATAAACATAGCATGCCAATCATTACTGCATAAAACACAGCACTGCAATCCTTACTGCATAAATAGCATGACTTAATCCTTAATGCAAAAACACGCATGCAATCTTACGCATAAACATAGCAGCAAATCCTTACTGCATAACAATAGCATGCTAATCCTTACTGCATAAACATAGCAGGCCAATCCTTACTGCATAAACAAGCATGCCAATCCTTACTGCATAAACATAGATGCAATCCTTAACATGCATAACATAGCATGCTAATCCTTATAGCTCATAAACATAGCATGCAATCCTTACTGCATAAACACAGCATGCTAATCCTTACTGCATAAACATAGCATGCTAATCCTTACTACATAAACATAGCATGCTAATCCTTACTGCATAAACATAGCAGGCCAATCCTTACTGCACAAACACAGCATCCTAATCCTTACTGCATAAACACAGCATGCTAATCCTTACTGCATACACATAGCATGCTAAACCTTACTGCATAAACACAGCATACTAATCCTTACTGCATAAACACAGCATGCTAATCCTTACTGCATAAACACAGCATGCTAATCCTTACTGCATAAACATAGCATGCTAATCCTTGCTCCTAAATGAGCAAAACTTTCTTTGCCAAATAATTACTTTTCATGCATGTTTCCGAATTTCTGCTAATTTTATGAGATCTCAATTAGGAAATGCTCTGTTTTATGCTTAACTTCAATTTCAGGGCTACCCAGGACCTCCGGGCACGTCTGGATCTATTGGACCACAAGGATTACCCGTGAGTAACAACAAGGAGATTCTATGAACATACAGTAGTGCATTAGTATTAATTGTCAGTATTCTAGTATTTATTCAGTGGAGAATATACATTGTCTAGGACAGGGGGGCTCAACCCTAGTCCTCAAGCACCCCCGCCCCCCCCCCCAACAGGTCAGACTTTCAGGATATCCCTGCTTCAGCACAGGTGGCTCAATCAGAGCCTCAATCAAAGACTGAGCCTCGGATTGAACCATTTGTGCTGAAGCAGGGACTGATTGAGCCACCTATGCTGAAGCTGGAATATCCTGAAAACCTGGCCTGTTTGGGGAGGCACTTGAGGATTGAAGTTCAGCCCCCTGGTCTCGGATATAATTGTTTCTAGTTTGCTTGGACTGTGGCTCATTTAACCGTATGAAGCAGAAGTTATACAGTTTATGAAAAGTGCCAGGTTAGGAGGAAATAGACCAGAGCAATAAATTAACATTATCATATTTGTTTATTTATATAGCGTTAAAGAAATCAGCACCATACAATAGTAGGTGAAATCCAGTTACAAAACTAGCATTAAAATAATAAACCCGCACATGACATAGTTACAGGGGTAGCGGCCGTTATTATTCTGCCTGGTGCATATCTCAAAGCTGGTTTTACTTGCAAAGCCCCGCGGAGACTTGCAGGCCCACCTGGAACGGAGCGGGTTCCGGTCCTGCTGAGCATGTTTCCATGGTCAGGTTCACACGCAATTAAGTTATTAAAAGGAAAGCACTTACATTTGGAATGTTTCCATCCTTATTAGCTTGTCACTTTCATCTCATGGAACATACCGGGCTTTCAAAGGATCCTATGGCATTGCCAAGTGAGATGTCGGGCTGTCACGCTGGCCCTGGCAATGCCCATATATTATTATTCTAAGAAGCATCGGTTTCAGCTCAAACCGATTTCATAAATACATATAGAGCCAGTTAAGTCCTACTCACAAAGTGCATTTATAATGCTTCAGAACATCTGTATCCACTTGTGCAGCCAAACCTTGATGAGTCTGTTGCAATATACTTGCTTTAGACCGCATTCAAATAGTTTGATTTTGTGACAGCCCTAATCGGGCACTCAAACTGTTCTAATTTATCTACCTGACAATGAGATTATCTGTAGCGGATTATGAAAGTAGACATAAAACAGAAGTCTATATGACAGCTGCCTTTTTCCATACCCTACTATACCTGATCTGTGCTACGGTCACATATAGACCTTGAAACTTCAGTGCCACTTACTATTCCAAGGTAATATGCGGGGGAACAATTCAGGAGCCTTTTGGCCACCTCTAAAGCTTCAGTGTTATCCATCCAACAGGTGTCAGCCCACAATGCTACTTACAGTACATAGCCGTACATGTGCTAAACATAAATGCTTCTTTCACAATGTTTTGATCTGTTTTTTTAATAACCATCCCATATATTATTTTAGGGTCCTGTTGGGCCAAGAGGACCTCCTGGAGTACAGGGTACAAAGGGTCAAAGAGTAAGTATATTTTTCTTGGAATAATACCAGACGACATTCACAGGAAACTAAGTCTTCCTGCTGCAAACCTGGTCTTTTTAATAAATCTGGGCTTATTTTTGCTACATTCATGCTTCAATTTTTATTAACGATCTGTGTTCATTTTGTGGTCACAAATATCACAAAACTAAATTCCAAAACATTTACAATATTCCCATTAAAACAATCTTCCATTATTTCTTAAAGGGCAATATTGCCCAATAACATGTCTGGTTTTTTGTTTGTATACTGTATGTCAGGTAATATCTGCCAGGATCACTCTACTCTTTCCTAAATCTGTCTCCACGTCTCCCCTGCTGAAATCCCTCTCCTGGCTTCTGATCAAATCCCGCAATTCGCACTCAATTCTCCACCTCACTTTTAAAGCTTTACACTCTTCTGCTCCTCCTTACATCTCAGCCCTAATTTCTCACTATGCACCATCTCGCTCAAGGATGTCTTCTCTCTACCCCTTTTGTATCTAAAGCCTTCTCCCGCCTTAAACCCTTCTCACTGACTGCCCTACACCTTTGGAATACCCTTCCCCTCAATACCCGATTAGCACCCTCTCTATCCACCTTTAAGACCCACCTTAAAACACACCTGCTTAATGAAGCATATGAGTAGCTCCATGGCTGATAATTAACACCTCATACATAAACCTTGGCCCCTTGCAGACGCACTTACCAGAACGCCCCCTCTTACTGTCTCTGTACATCCTTCCTACCAACCAATTATATTGTAAGCTCTCCGGAGCAGGGACTCCTCTTCCTAAATGTTAATTTTTAAGTCTGAAGCACTTCTTCCCATGACCTGTTATTTGTATTATTTGTTATTTATATGATTGTCACGTGTATTACTGCTGTGAAGCGCTGTGTACATTAATGGCGCTATATAAATAAAGACATACATACATAAGTACGGTATGAATGATAAAGCCTAAACTAGCCAAGTGCAAATATGACAATCTTTAAAGCCGCAATCCTGTCTGCTCTTTTTTTTGAGTCCTTGGGAGGTGAACGGAGCGAGTCACCCACCAGTTCCCAAAATACTTCAACAGCGAAGTTACTGGTTTAATATCTTCCTCCAGGGGAAACAAAATGTCTACCAAACCTTGAGCCAATCGGAAGCCACAAAGTGATCTGCTGTAGCTTCCCATTGGACAGCGATTTAAATCCCCTGAAGCAAGCAAAAAGTATCACTGATAACTTCAAGTATCTCTGGAACCTGGGGGTCCTTGGATCTGACAGTAGCGGGGTTCAGCTTTGGAGGACCCTCCATTCTCATGCTGTAATAAATAGTTAGGAGGCCAGGCTGGGGCTCCTTTGCTAGGGTGGAAGGAAAAGCCATTACAGGGTACAAAATAATAGGTAGAGGGGGCCTGGACTATAGCTTCTGTGAAAGCTGCATCATATAGTGGTGCAAAGAGAAGCTGCAGTTAAGGGCGGAAGAAGACACATTCATGGCCAATTAGCATCTGAGGATTGGAAGGGTTACTCTTACATACAATATATAAGCTTTAGCTTTCTAATGATTACATTAACATATGGGGAAGGGTTTTAAAATAATAATTTATGGAAATTGATGTTAAATATGCAATGGACATGCTAGGTAAAATACACGAGAGATTATTCATATTTTCAGATACATGAAGCCACTGCTTAATAAATATTTCTTGAATGTAATGAAATGAGACAACTGCCCCATAGATGGCATTTCCATGTAATAGAATAATGCCACTTCAATAATAACACACAATTTCTGATTCTTCACTCTTTCTGAGGAAAGAAAACTTCTATGTAAATTAGGTTAGAAATTAATGAAAAATTGTTGGTTATTAAAGTAACGACAGACCGGAAGAACGTTTAATTCTTATTTTATCACCCATTATTTTAAATTATTTGAATAAAGTGTATGTTTTAAAGTGTTCACCATACCACCTATGTGTTTAGAGTGCCCTTACTAGGTTCTTTCTCTCCGGTCTGTTGTTATATGCACTTACCTAGGGAGCACCGACACATTTACATTTAGACAGTTGCGGGGGTTCCCTCTTTTGTTATTTATTAAAGTAACGTTTAGCAAAAATAAAAACTGGTTCTGCATGATATTTTGTGCAAGTTTTTTAATCAATCCTATGTGCGTTAAAACGGCTTTTTCACCATATGAACAACAACACTGCAAGACGTTTACTTACATTACTGAGAATAGTTGCACTGGAAATAATACGTGTTGTGGGGTCACATTGTGGGGTCACAACCACCTGCCATATCCCCGTCATATTTAGGATGTTCTCAAATAGATTGGTAGCTGGAGCCGGCAGCGAAGAGGAAAGGAAAAAATCTGGGAAAGATCTCTTCTTAATTAGATCTTATTTGGGACAGTCTATTTTTGGAATCCAGTCATTTTTATTTAATTGGAGACACGGTCCCCATCCTGTTGGGACTTTTAACCATAAGACAACTGAGGCACAGCTGTAAACTATTTGTACCTAGCAAACAGAGCTAGCGATGGCTTGTTTGTTAAAAGTAATTGAAATGCGGATGTATTTGTTTATAAAAAAAATCTGAGAAAAGTTAAAGAGAAATGCTAATTAGTCACAGAGTGCATGTTAATTAGATGACCTTCTGCAATGTTCACCGAAGCTTTACAAATGAAAATACTTGTATGCCGTAAACCGTCTGCAAATCCTGGTGAAACCAACTAGTGACTTCTTTATCTATCCAAGTCCTGCGAGCCGTGCGTCTGTTCCAGATGTGGAGTAACAAGGACACATCAACAGGGCAAATAACCAAGAACAAATCAAAGAGAAGAGTCGTAATCATGAGAAATATCAAAGTACAAAAGAAAGTATAGAGAAAGAGCTCGATTATGGTAACAATGAGGCCATATGAAAGGACCATGAGCCATATGCACAGAAGGGTGCTAAGGTTTAGCACAGAAGGGTGCTAAGGTTTAGCACAGAAGGGTGCTAAGGTTTAGCACAGAAGGGTGCTAAGGTTTAGCACAGAAGGGTGCTAAGGTTTAGCACAGAAGGGTGCTAAGGTTTAGCACAGAAGGGTGCTAAGGTTTAGCACAGAAGGGTTGGTGTGTAGGAGGTTTAGCACAGAAGGGTGCTAAGGTTTAGCACAAAAGGGTGCTAAGGTTTAGCACCCTTCGGCTCCTGTTCATATGGATGGGAGTAAAACCATGCTAAATCTTAGCACCCCAAGATGGAAAATCTGAACAGCAATGCTACCGTTATCCTCTGGAGGTGCCGCACGCCACTGATATTTACACACTTGTTTACCTGTTGTAATGGTGTAGAAACTGTACACAGTGCTGTAGTGTGTTTTGCCCCATTAGGTAACTGGTTGGCATGTGTTGGCAGCACACTCAGCACTGTACTCCTCGTTAAACATACCCAAGAGTTTGTACTGTGAAACCAGTTTGGGGGCTAAAGTATTAGCCTCCAAATTACAAAACTGAGGCAGAGTGTGGCACCAAAAAAAATAATTATAAGATAAATTAAAAGAATTAAAGCCATAGCATGTTTTCCACTATAGATATGGTGTGTCTTTGCACCAGTATTACCGCCGTTTTTGTGGCATTCCTGATACATGGGATTCACTTAGTGCCATTGGGGGGTTTCACCCCCTGATCTGGCATTAGCTGCCTTTGAGCTGAATGCCAGTTAACGCCAGGTCTGGGTGCGATACCCTGCGTGGACGCTCAGTGAATACATTGCTTTGTGCATCTTTGCAGATTTACTTTGCTATTGTTTCACTGGAACTTTTCAAAAAGTTTTAAAGTGAGCAGCAACTGAAGGTCGTTCCTGTGTGTGTAAGGACACCAGAAAGGATGCGCAGCCGTGACACGTAGAGGGGGTTGTGTTTTGCGGTGGAGCGGAGCACGTGCAAGTTAAGGGGGTTGGGTTGTTGCGGTGAGCGCAGGTGAACACGTTAGGGGGGTTTGTTGCGGTTGGGGGGACGTGGGGTTTGCGTGAGACGCAGCGTGACACGTAGAGGGGGTTTGTTTGCGGTGAGCGCAGTGGTGACACTAGTTGTAGAGGCGTGTTTTTGCGGTTGGAGACTGCAGTGTGACACGTAGAGGGGGGGGTTTGCGGTGAGCGCAGCGTGACACGTAGGGGTGTTGTTTGCGTGTGAGTGCAGGCGTGACACGTAGAGGGGGTTTTGTTTGCGGTGGTGAGGCGCAGCGTGACACATAGAGGGTGTGTTTGCGGTGAGCGAAGCGTGACACGTAGAGAGGGGGTGTGTTTGCGGTGAGCGCCGCGTGACACGTAGAGGGGGGGTTGTGTTTGCGGTGAGGCGCAGCGTGACACGTAGAGGGGGTGTTTGTGGTGGGTTTGCGGTGAGCGCAGCGTGACACGTAGGGGGTGGTGTGGTTTCGGTGAGCGCAGGTGACACGTGAGGGGGTGTGTTTGCGGTGACGCAGTGTGACACTTATCGAGGGGGTTGTTTGCGGTGAGCGCAGTGTGACACGTAGAGGGGGGTGTTTCGGGTGAGGAGGTGACAGGTGAGGGGTGTGTTTTTGTGGTGAGCGCAGCGTGACACGTAGAGGGGTGGTGTGTTTGCGGTGAGCGCAGTGGACACGTAGAGGGGGTGTTTGCGGTGAGCGCAGTGTGACACGTAAGGGGTTTGTTTGTGGTAGAGCAGCGTGACACGTAGAGGGGGTGTGTTTGCGGTGAGCGCCAGCGTGACAGATAGAGGGGGGGGGTTTGCGGTGAGCGCAGCGTGACACGTAAGGGGGGGGGGGGTTTGTTTTGCTCTTCTCATTTCTACAGTTTTTTTCTTCTAAATACATGAGAGTTTGGGAGTGACTCTGGAAGAAGAACCCACCCTGATTGGACGATTAGCTTTTTTTATCTTGATCAATTAGATTTGGTATTCTTTTATTATCGGTTAATGTTATAATATTGATCATGTGTTGTACATTTTTAGCGCTTTTTGGATTTTTTCTATAAAAATCCTTTTGCTTGAATACAATAACAGGAGCTCTATGCTTCTTATTTTGGCAGAAATGCTGTTTTATTTTATTCTAGTAGTAATTTAATCAGATTTTTTTATTTAGCTTTATTTTTTTCCATCATAAGATCCACTATAATCCAGAATTGTAAGAGTCATCTGGAACATTTTGTTTATTACATCCACATATATCAGAAAGTCTGTATATTGTTGTGTTTTCCCATCACAAACATTTCAATTTCTAACATAATTTCAACGGTGGAATCCAATAAGGTTTTTATTCAGTTGAGTTGACATTTAGAGAATCGTCCGATCCTTAAGTTTTGTTAACTTTTCTTGAATGAAGTAAAGTGGCCGTGTTAGCCCAGTGTGTGATAGTGCAGAGTAAAGGCGTTTCTTCTGTATTAGGCGATATTTTTTTTTATTTGGACTAACAATAGATATTATTATAAGACTTAATTAATTTTTTTGAATTGCATTGAACATAAATATAAACACGCAGCATTTTGTTTTCTTGGACTAAGGCAACAAACAGGTATTAGGGATATCCTGCTTCAGCACAGGTGCTCAATCATTGACTGCATCACCTGCGCTGAAGGCAGGACTATCCTTAAAACCTGACCTGTTGGTGGTCCTTTGAAACTGGATTGGCCGCTCCGTGCTAATGTCTCAAATAAAACGCAGTGCTGTAAACAAGCAGAGAAACCCCTTCGTCCCTGTCACTACTGGTTTCCCAGGGTCTCCCTGTCACTTATGGTTCCCAGGGTCTCCCTGTCACTTATGGTTTCCCAGGGTCTCCCTGTCACTTACTGGTTTCCCAGGGTTCTCCCTGTCACTTACTGGTTTTCCCAGGGTTCTCCCTGTCACTTACTGGTTTCCCAGGGTCTCCCTTTCGTACTTATCTGGTGTCCCAGGGTCCCCTGTACTTACTGGTTTCCGCGTCTCCTGTCACTTACTGGTTCCCCGGGTCTCCCTGTCACTTACTGGTTTTCCCAGGGTCTCCTCGAGCTCCCGGATTTCCAGCCTTTCCAGTAAAAGAAAAGAAAATCCCGTGGGCTTGTATAAAACCGTTGTGCTAGAACTAAGAAAGGAGGAGCGTTGAGGTGGCGAGGCATTAAGCAGACTCGCGTGGAGGCCGCCCGTTCTGTGATATCTCTGTATCGTGTGAAATGTTCCTCAGATTACCTTAGATCAATGAGTTACTTAATGTCCAAGCTGAGATCCGGTGTTTTTATTCAACACAGGCACAATGTCAGGAAAGCTAAACGTATTATTACCATATATAATAATAATAACAGATGTTCTTGTATAGCGCTGCTATGTTTACTAGCGTTCTTTACAGAGCAGACATTTTGAGGGACAGGTCCTGCCCCGTGGTGCTTACAATCTTGTTTTTGGTGCCTGAGGCACAAGGAGATAAAGTGACTTGCCCAGGGCACCAGGAGCCGACACAGGGAATTGAACCAGGTTCCCCGCTTCACACTCAGTGCCCAGTCAGTTTTCTTACTCCCTTATTATATCCCAGAGACTTGCTGTAATGCACCTGAGGCTGTGCCCACCATAGGCTTGGGGGCTAAACCAATACAACATACCTTTGCCTACTGATTAATAAATGGCATTTTCAAAATGGTCAATGCCATTTATTTTAGGATACAAAGCTTTATACAGGTATCCACGGGGGGCCTGGCACTTTCACTGGTATTTGGAGGCCATTTGTTATGTTTTGGTTTTGCCAGAATTATGGGAAAAAGATATAAAAAAGCAGGATTTTTTTCTTTTCTAAACACAAACTTTGTGCAAAAATTGATGAGATTTGGCAAATAATTGTAGTTTTTAATCAGATATAAATATGTGTCTGATAGCTGACCCGGAGATCCGATCATACTCTGAAGTTCACAAAGTAATATTTCGAACCCACGACCAACCCATTCTTATTTATATACAAAAAGAATCAGTTTGATGCATTGGCTAACCCTTCTCAGGGGCCAAAGGGGGGGTTAATGTATCTGCTCTCCTGTTCATGGTTTCCTTTTGCCTATTTACCATATGTCCAGTATGCTTTTTTCCAGGTTCACCTCCTTTCCCCTGACAGAAACGAAATGAAACAATTGTGATTGATTCATTATGCGCATAAGCAGTGAGGGAACATGCAATGATACAGTCACTTCCATTACCTTCCTCTGCGTGCCTTGTTCTCCTAATGGACCATCTGAACTCGGGGACCTAAAACAAAGCAATCATGGAAGACGTCTGAGTATATTTAACGGGAAGAAGGAATATCGGATTGTGTATCGCTATCACAATGGGCCCTACTCAATATGTGGGAAGCCATCTTCCCCCTGCTCTGAACATCTCAGCCCCTGAATTTGCCTTAATGCAATTGATCATTCCAGGCACTCAATAGATAAGAGGAACAAAGCCTGTATTACATTTACAGTACATCAAATGAGAAATAACTTCTGAATCCTCGTCCCCAACTCCCTTATCACAATAATTTCTATCATTTACCATAGTATATTTACAGCTACAGCTCAAACCCCTTATAACGCTGTGCTATGGATCAAAAGAATCACATCCGGTTATAAGGATCGTGTTAAAAATATGTACAATTGTATTCATTGTACAATAAAGATTTAGACACCAATAGTCGTGTTGTAAGTTTCATAAATACGGAAATTGGGAGGCAGCCACGGTTGCATCGCGTTATAAGCGGACTCGCGTTGTAACGGATCGCGCTATAATGGGGTTGAACTGTATTTAGAAGGAGGGTATCAGTCAGTCAGAAGCTCCCTTGTAAATGCTTCTAACATATAAAGTAGTATAAATAAAAAATATGCTAAAGCCACTGCAATTTAAAAATGTCAATTATTCCTATAACACACAAGCTTAATAAAGCTGCATCCCTAATCCATCACTTCCGTCCCATCATCATCAAACAGTTTGAAATTAAGTCAAATAAAAAACAAATGTGTGTCAGAAACCTTCCCCTCCTCTCAGGACTGTGATGAGTCTTATTAATAAGTGGGTTATGTATCCAGGGCCGCGGCAGAATAACTCGTGCCAGCCGGAGGCGGCAGATTCATCACCAAAACACGCCATTATCCAAATGACATTTTGTCTCGATCAACGTGATGGTATTTGGTGCCCGTGTCCCAGCAGGGAGGAGACTTGTACTCATAAATTCTCTGGTTCTTGTTTTTGCTTCAAAGCCTCTTTTATTGAATGCGCAAAGGGTGAGCATGTAGCATGTAGCATGTTCTTTTGTGGTCTTGTAAATAAAAGCGCTGACGGAGAAGAAACATGAGAAAAAATACAACTAAATAATGTAATCGGAAACGTAAAAAAAAAAAACAAAGCAAACATTTGACCAGGCTTTGTGAGGTGCAGAGCCCCCAAAATATGTAAATATTTATACTGAACACATGAAAATATAATAAACTCTGAGGTGTATGTCCAAGGCACAGACAGAGAAGTGTGGTATATGAAATGTACTGTAACAATCCTATTCTAACACGTGGCAGCACCGACTTTGGGCAGTCTGCTCCTTACGGGCGATGATCAGCAGCATACAGTTTGACGTCACGTCGACTTCATGCAGGTCTCCGGAAAAGAAAAAAATATGACGCAGATTGATATATGTCACATAACTGGCATGCAAACCCTTTCCAAAATCTGTCTGTTACTACTCCCAAAACTGCAAAGCTGAAACCTATGAGCAAAATACCCTTTAATGTGGATGCTCAGAGACTCGGGCTGAAAATGTCCTTGATACAGTAGTTGTATTCAAAATAATGCACCCAGTATCTTATTTCAGGCCAGGTGATATCTTTTTTCAGACATTGTACATTTGCCAGTAATTATGGGGTTAATAATGTCAGTATGTGTACAACGGAAGTCATGTTGGATGCAAGACCAAATGTATTATTTATTTTGAAAGCATGTAACCAGCATGCAATGATAGCTCTGGAAGACGTCGCATCGCACCATGACCTGTGCATTACACAGCAAAGCATGGTGACACAGGAAAACGCCTGCTACAGACACAAGCGCACATAACATATCGTGTCCCAAAACTAAGGACAAACGGCAATCTTTTCATATTAATTGTACTCTGCAAATACGCCTGTTATCTGTTCTATAAGACAAGTCCTGTAAACCAGGAAGGACAAAACCTATTTGATATGAATTAAGCAATCACATGTGTGAATTGCAAGACTTGGGGGCAATAACCCACAAATGTGAATGAATGCTGCCTGCGCAGCAGATGGAGAAATATTGTGTTGTTACGGAATAAAATCGGCTATGTGACATTTAAGCACCAAATTATTTATAGTTGTCTATTTTCAGAATGGCAGCTGGACTTTCCCTGAAATATTAGAACCCCTAACGCTGTATAGTTATATAAAGGAACATTACATAGCACCATAGTTTCCAGTGTGTCTTTGCCTCTTCGTTGGTTCCAACTGTTAATTTTGTGTTATTCTACTCAATTTACTGTTACTTTTAAATATTTTAATAGTATAGTGAAAGAAAGACATTTGAATGCTCTTTAAGCCTCAGGGCTGTGCACCACTTGATAAATCTGTCTCCTTGGGTTTATAATATTGCCACCACATTGTATAACAACAACAGGCAGAATGTCAGTCATTTATCATTTGGTCTTTAAGCAGCAGAACCGCATGCAAGACATTTCTTCACAGGTGTATGGAGGTTTTACCGCGGCCTCCATGCGGCGTTGCGGAAGATGATGTGAGGCTTTCATAGGTGACCAGCAGCCATGTTAATATTACTGTCTGCCCAAACCAGCAAAAATAGACTACAAGTATATTGGGAAACAATGGCGGAGGGTCCTGTGAATGTGGGGACCCCAGATGAGCTGCTGGGGACTGTTGAGTAGTTTATGCAGGACGCAGCTTTAAAACAAAGCTAACATCAGCCCCTATACTGGTCACATCAGCCCCCTATACTGGTCACATCAGTACTATACTGCTCCACATCAGCCCCTACACTAGTCACCAATCAGCCCTACAACTGGTCACATCAGTCCCTACACTGGTCACATCAGCCCCTATACTGCTCACATCCCCACATATACTGCTCACACAGCCCCTATACTGCTCCACATCAGCCCCCTATACTGCTCACATCAGCCCCTATATGCTCACATAAGCCCATCACATCAGCCCCTATACTGCTCACATCAGCCCCTATACTGCTCACATCAGCCCCTATACTGGTGACATCGCCCTCTATACTGGTGACTAGCCCTTACTTGCTCACATCAGCCCCTATACTGCTCAATCAGACCCTATTATGTCACATCAGCCCTATACTGCTCACATCAGCCACTATACTGGTCCAATCAGCCCCTTATACTGCTCACATCAGCCCTTATGATACTGCTAACATCAGCCCCTATACTGCTCACATCAGCCCCTATCGATCACATCAACCTTCTGTCCACTTACTCAGCCCCTATACTGCTCACATCAGCCCCTATACTGCTCACATAGCCCCTATACTGCTACTGGGGCAACATCCCGCACACATTATTTCCTTTTCTGACACAGTGTTCCTAATTCCATGCTGGTAGTAAATGTACCAAGTGAAGCAATCTACTATACTGTATACTGTTACACGTACATCACTTTGAAGAATTAGTAACATTCAGAAGTATATTGGATTGGAATCATAAAAAGTTTGCATCCAAAAGCACACTCTCTTAAAAATAATTTTATTGTCAGTTCTACAATGTATGTCTATGTCACATATTTAAACATGTGATCTGAGAGCCATGTTCTATACAACAAACACCTGTACAACACACAGCCACAAACAGCAGAGAAATGATTACACGCTACATAAAATACACAATACTTTGCTTCTTCCCTTTTTATCAGATTATCAATGACAGCTGTGATCTAGTTAGTAAATAAAGTAATACGGCTGCGCTTATAATGCCGGCGACCGCGCGCAACGTCACGCTAAGGGCGCTGGAAAAATAAAAATTGACTTGACTTCAGCGATCGCGACCAAACCGTCACATCCATAAGCGCACGCGATGGCGGCAATACATTTGTTTGGCCGCGACGCTGCGTCGCCAGCACTATAAGCGCAGCACTTGCTTAAGTAGAAAATCACTTTCAAAACTCACATTATATTCTTCTTTTTTGAACCATGTTCTACACTGTGCAAAATCCCACATTTCCCATTTCATGCATCACTTGCAGCATTATTAAACACCAATGATGAACGGATTTGGCCCTTTGCCATTCCTCAGAGGCAAATTACAATTGACCTAAAAGTTCCATTTCCACTTAACCATATCCTCAGCCGCTCGAAACTATGACCATATTAACATGCTGCGCATGCAGCTTATCAATCAGACCCGACTATTGGAATTCATCGTCTCACGGGTCCTCTGCAGACAGCCAGCATCTGGTGACCTATGTGCAAGCAGTACTGCCCATAAGATACCTTCTAGCACGCGGACTCCTTTCTGTCCTATATGATGTCAAATAACTATTGTTATAAAACACAGTTTCTGGGATTTGTCATGGTTTCAAATGAAATAGTCGACAAAAAGTAAATGATACCTAATTTGTAAAAATAACATATATGTTGTTATTGTAAATATACCAAATTTGAGCTTGAATATGTTTCACAAAAACAAGTCCAAGTCCTTTTTGTAGGTTAAGCCCTAAACACGGGAGGCAGATATGGCAAAAGCTATCAGTAACTTTTCACCTAAAGGCAATTTTGTGGTTAAGATGCCAAGTGAAGATGTAGATAATATTAATTGGAAAGGGAATTCCACATGAGAACATGTAATTAGCCAGCCAGCACGCTCGTACACGCTCTCATGAAATTCAAGTTTCCATCTTACAAAATTCAGAGCGTGCTCTTGTGAGCTTCTCTCTGGTGTCCTCACACACAGAACGACTTGTGCACCTTCAGTTGCTGCTCTTCTGGTGTCCTTACACACACAGGAACGACTTGCACACCTCAGTTGCTGCTCTTTCTGGTGTCCTTACACACACCAGGAACGACTTTACACCTTCACTGCTGCTCTTTCTGGTGTCCTTACACACACAGGAACGACTTGTGCACCTTCAGTGTGCTCTTTCTGGTGTCCTTACACACCACAGGAACGACTTGCACACCTTCAGTTGCTGCTCTCTTTTGTGTCCTTACACACAGGAACGACTTGTACACCTTCAGTTGCTGCCTTTCTGGTGTCCTTACACACACAGGAAAAGACTTGTGCACCTTCAGTTGCTGCTCTTTCTGGTGTCCTTACACACACAGGAACGACCTTCAGTTGCTGCTCTTTCTTGTGTCCTTACACACACAGGAACGACTTGCACACCTTCAGTTGCTGCTCTTTCTTGTGTCCTTACACACACAGGAACGACTTGTACACCTTCAGTTGCTGCTCTTTCTGGTGTCCTTACACACACAGGAACGACTTGCACACCTTCAGTTGCTGCTCTTTCTGGTGTCCTTACACACACAGGAACGACTTGTACACCTTCACTTGCTGCTCTTTCTGGTGTCCTTACACACACAGGAACGACTTGTGCACCTTCAGTTGCTGCT